>CALNHX010011298.1:0-33188 GCA_940337035.1 Agriotes lineatus
ATCGTTTGTAAACTTATAATGTTTAACTAAACATAAACTTTTAGTGAATATATCTGCAGGCATATTGGCTGTCTGTAAATACTGCAATTTAACTGACTTGTTTGCAATTGCCTCTCGAATGAAGTGATGTCTAACGTCAATATGTTTTGACCTTTTATGAAAAACGGGATTCACAGACAGCTTCTGTGCACTTTGGTTATCATTACATAACGTAATACAAAGTAATTGACCAGTTAATTCTGAATATAAATTTCTCAAGTATATAGCTTCTTTGGAAGCTTCCGAGATAGCCATGTACTCGGCTTCTGTACTAGATAATGCTACTGTGCTCTGTTTTTTGCTCTCCCAAGATATTACAGAACCTGAAAGCTTAAAACAAAAGCCAGTATAAGATTTCCTATCCAAAGAATTATGTGCCCAATCAGCATCAACAAAACCCTTTAGATTATCTGATTCTGCAGTATTTTTCATAAATTTTAGGCCATAACTTTTTGTCCTTTTTAAATATTGTAAAATTCTTTTTGCATAATTCCAGTGTTGCTCGTTATAACAATTATTAAACTGACTTAACACACTAACACAATATGCTATATCAGGTCTGGTTAGAACTGATAAATACATTAGACTACCTAGGAGTTGTTGATATGGTAAATGCGTACTACAATTATTACTTTTGTTTAAACTTAAATTAACCTCCATTGGAGTACTAATTGTCTTGCAGTCAAACATGTTAAATTTTTCTAATAAAAAAACTCAAACACTTTTGGATCACATTTTTGTTAGCAATTCAGATTTAATTGTTGCGTCGGGTACTAAACACATAAGTTCTTATTCTGACCATGAACTAGTATTCTGTAAGATTTTTGCTGAAATAAATAAACCCTCGCCTATCACACGAACTCTCAGGGACTTCACAAAGTTTGATCTTGATAGTTTTACAACTTATCTTCAATCTATCAATTGGGATATTATTTACAACTTAAATAATATAAACGCTAAGGTTGATTATTTCAGCAATAACGTGATAGCCTTGTTTGACATCTTTGCTCCTTTTAAAACTTCTGTATTTAGAAAATCAAAAGCCCCTTGGCTGACTGATACAGTTAGATTAATGATGAGTCTAAGAGATGCTGCCTTTAAACGTTTCAAAAAATACCAGAAACAAGATCAATGGAGCTACTATAAGTCTCTCCGAAATCTAACTACCAATGCTATCAGAAATGAAAAAAAAGCATATTTGACTCATACATTAACCCACAGCAGTCCTAAAAGATTTTGGAATGACTTACAACGTTGTGGTATACATTCAAAGAAAAAAAATCAGACTATTCCTGAACATCTTAAAGACGTTAATGCTATTAATTCATATTTTAATTTAATTCAGGGGGTGGAGGTGCCTAGTGTGGAGGTCTTGGAAATGTATAAAAATACTAAACCAAATTTAACATCTAAATTTTGTTTTACTGTTGCTTCTGAAGATGATATTACTAAAATTATCTATTCCATCAAATCTAAAGCTTCTGGTAATGACAATATTAATATTACTATGATACACCTATGTTGCCCATTTTTAATACCAGTGATAACTCATATTATAAATTTTTGTTTATTAAATTGTACATTTCCGGATGCTTGGAAAATTTCTAATATTATTCCAATACCCAAAACCAGTAATCCGCAAGACTTAAAAGATTTAAGACCTATCAGCATACTACCTGTTTTATCGAAAGTCTTAGAGAAAGTAATTGAACTTCAAACTCGTGACTATTTAGAAAATAATTTGTTGATGCCAAATTATCAGTCAGGTTTTCGTCGTAACTACAGTTGTTGTTCTGCACTTTTAAACATAACTGACGACATTTTGAAAGCATCTGACGATGGTCAAATCACAGTGTTGGTTCTACTTGACTTCTCGAAGGCTTTCGATACCATCAGTCATGAAATACTTTATGCTGTACTTCGTTACTACGGATTTGGCGAAGAAGCTTTAAATTTATTTAAAGCTTACTTGAATGATCGTCAGCAATGCGTTCTATTGGATGGCAGGCGTTCAGATTCATGTAGAGTGAGATTCGGTGTTCCTCAGGGATCCATACTAGGCCCTCTCCTGTTCACATTATACTCTAGTAATTTATGTAATTATTCTTTAAATCGTCAATTTCATCAATATGCAGATGATACGCAGATCTACATGTCATTCAAGCCTTACGAATCGCAGGCTGCTTGTGTTGCTGTTAATGATGATTTAAATAGGCTGGCAGGCTTGGCAACCCTACATTCGCTTAATATTAACCCTTCTAAATCTAATTTTATGGTATTCGGTAGTTCAAACTCTAAATCAACAATTTTAAGTGATTTTCAAGTAAAAATTAACGGTGAGTCTATCCCTTGCAAAGATTCGGTAAAAAATTTAGGCGTCATACTTGACCATAACTTTAGGTTTCGAGAACATGTCAGCTCCTGTATACGTAAAGCATATTGCAATTTAAAACTTCTGTACAGTAACAGGCATGCCTTGAGCAGCGATGTCAAAAGGCTGTTATGTGAATCGTTAGTCTTGTCACACTTTAGCTATTGTGACGTACTGTATGGTTCATGTATCGATAAGGCAACATCTAAAAAAATTCAGTTAGTTCAAAATTCTTGTTTACGGCTGATACACAGCATTCGTCGTCGACAACATATTTCCCACAAAATAAGAGAGACCAACTGGTTAAACATGGAAGAACTACGCTTTTTACATGCTGCAGTATTTTTTCATAAGGTTATATTGTTCAAGTCGCCTCCATACCTCTATGATAAAATTCGTTATCGCACTGACGTCCATAATTTGAATCTGAGACATAGAGGCTTGCTAAGCATTGCTTTACACCGCAAAGAAAGTTTTAAGCGTTCGTTTACCTATAATATAGCGAAGGTATATAATGCTTTACCACCAAACTTTAAAAGTTTGTCCTTAAACTCTTTCAAAAATAAATTGAAAAAATTTATGAAATCTTAAATAGATCTACCATGTCGCCAGTGTTCTCTATTTAATCATGTAACGTTTTATTTTTCACTCTTTTTAATACTTACCTGTTTGTCATTTGTGTGTGCTTCTCGAGCTTTCCTTGAATCATTAAATTGTTTTTAATTCTCGTTTACGTTGTGCTGCTCAGTATTTTATTTTTATTTTTACTTAATTTTAATTTTAAATATGATTTTAGTTTTAATGTAGTGGTATGCATCTCTTTCACTTTCGCATTACCTGCGACCACAACATAAAAATGTTGTTGTTACATCCACTACAGTTTTTTTTTTCACGGTGGTGGCGTAGAGCAGGGGTTTCCTTCTTATAGGAAGCCATCTGATCACCATCGTATTTTCCATTTCTCGTTATATATAAGTTATTTAATTTTTGGTATGTACTTATTTAATTTTTGGTATGTATGTATTGCTTTCCCGTTTTCTGGTTTGAATTTGTATGTATGTTTATTTATATTATTTTGGAATGGAAAATAAAACCCTATTATTATTATTATTATTATTACATACTGCTCTTGATCAAGTGTAACAAAACCTTCGTTTTTGTTAATTTTAACCCTCATACCAAGACACTGGTTAACCTGCCCTAGATCTTTGATTTTAAATTTTAAGCTTAACTGCTGTTTCAAAGAATTTGTTTCACTTTCATTATTCGAGAAAATGAAAAAATCATCGACATATACAGCGATAACCGTTAACAAATCATTTTGTCTTTTTGTATATACACACGGTTCTAAATCTGATCTTTTGTAATCTAAACATGTTAAAATATTATCGACTCTTTCATTCCACGCCCTAGAAGACTGTTTAAGCCCATAAATGGCCTTTTTCAATTTCAGAACTTTATTGTTAACTTGTTCACAACCTTCTGGCTGTTTCATGAACACATCTTCTTGTAAAAGACCATTTAAGAATGCTGTGGTTACATCTAAATGAGTTACATCGAAATTCAATTGAACAGATAAAGCTATTAACAATCTTAATGTGCTATGACGTACAACAGGTGAAAAAGTTTCTTCGTAATCTACACCTAGTCTCTGCGTGAAGCCTTTCGCGACTAGTCTTGCTCTATAACGCACGTTGTTTTCACTATCGCACTTCTTTTTGAAAACCCACTTACACTCGACTACAGTCCCATTTACCGGAGCGCTGACCACTTCCCATGCTTCATTTTCAGCAAATGATTGCAATTCCTCCGTCATTGCTTGACGCCACTTTTCACCATCAGGTCGTGCTATTGCTTCTTGTACACTAAGTGGATCGTTGTTTAATTCACTTGCACTTGCACACATGTAGGTCATGTAATCCTCAAAAACTTTCGGCTTGGGTTGTCGTGTTGATCTCCTGAGTGTATCTTCAAGCTCGTCATCTTGAATGGGATCCTCATCATTGGTACTTTCGATTTCCCCCACTGAATCTGTTGTTTCAGATTCAAGCTACGATTCTGCTTTAACTTCGATTTCTATATTTTCATTCGGATTTTCTATCACTACAACATCTCTGCTTGTTAGAACCCTTTGGGTCTCGGAATCGTATACTCGATATCCCTTAATGTTTTCAGCATATCCTATCAGTAACATTTTCTTGGATTTCTTTTCCCACTTGGTTCGGTTTGCTTTAGGAACATGAACCATTACATTGCTCCCAAAAAATTCTCAAATTGCTGATATCTGGTTTTCTGCCCGTCCAAACTTCATATGGGGTTTTATTTTTGCCCAGACATGATGTAACGGAACGATTTTTTAAATATACAGCCGTATTTACTGCCTCCGCCCAAAATTTTTGTTCTAATTTAGCATCATACAGCAAACGCCAGTTCGGAATCGTATGACATTATAGCCTTAACTGAAACTTGGTTACAAGATGATATATTCAACAGTGAAATTCTTGATAATAGGTACAATCTTTATAGGTACGACAGAAATGCAACTATAACGGGAAGATCGCGCGGGGGAGGTACACTGATTGCAGTAAAAAAGAAATTTACCTCTACACTTTTGCCATTTACATCAAATACTGAATCGTTGTGGGTACAGGTACAGCTTTCAGGTCAACGCTTTTTTATCAATACAGTTTATTTTGAACCTCAATCCAGAAATGCAAATTACTCCTCCTATATTGACATCATTGAGCAGAACTATAATTTCCTCATCACTGGTAACTTAATAATTCTAGGTGATTTTAACCTACCTGAAGTAAACGGAAAAACTTATGATTTTAGTAGCGGTAGCTATAGCTGTCGAAATATTTGGGAGTGTTTCACTTCACTAGGTATGAACTCCTACAATAATGTATTAAATAGAAATAATAGAACGCTCGATTTAGTCTTTTCTAATATAAAATTAATTATTGAAAACGAATATTCGCCGTTAGTTCCTTTGGACTCCCATCATCCAGCTCTTTCGGTAACATTACAGTTAAATTCGGGTAATCTAAAACCTCAAAAATGGTGCGCATTTCCTTGTAAATACAATTTTAAAAGAGCAAATTTTCTAGAAATGTATAACCTATTCAATGAATGTGATTGGCAGGATTTATTGTTGTGTACTGATGTGAATCATGCGGTGGAGATTTTTAATCAGAAAATTGAATCAATTTTGCAACAATGTGTACCAAGAATTAAAACTGGTCTGCACAAATATCCTCCGTGGTTTACAAAAGATATAATTACTAAAATTAAACTAAAAAAATATTTCCAAAAGAAGAAAAATAGTAGCCATTATTATCTATCTGAATTTAAGAGATTAAGGACAGAGCTAAAAAGTGACATTAAAAACAGTTACAAATCGTACGTACATAATGTTGAGGAATCTATTATTCAAAACAATCAACCTAACATCTTTTGGAACTTTATTAAAAACAAGAAACATAACAATGATATCGTTGCTAGTTACATTCTTGACGAGCAAACGCTCTTGGGAAGTAAAGACGTTGCTGAAGGTTTCGCACAGTATTTTTCCTCAACCTACGATCATTCACTTTTAGATTACAAACAAGATGTTCAGCTACATGTAAACTCAAATGAATATTTGAATATCAATTTAGTGAAATTGGATGAGGTTAAGACTGCTATAAAAAATATAAAACCGACTAGAAGCTGTGGTGTTGATGGGATTCCAAGTTACATTTTTAAGGGTTGTCAAGATAGTTTAGCATTTCCGTTATTAGTTATTTTTAATCTAGCACTTAAACAGTCAACATTTCCTAACGCGTGGAAGAGATCTAAAATCATACCGATTTTTAAAAATGGGGATAAACACAACATCAAAAATTATAGACCGATTGCCATACTTCCTGTACCTGCAAAGATTTTCGAACAGATACTTTATGATAAAATATATTACCATGTTAATAACATGATTTCGAGTATGCAGCATGGATTTCTTAAGAAAAAATCGACAGTCACTAACTTGGCGGAATTTGTCAATGACATTAGCAGCGAACTTGATTTAGGTAATCAAGTAGATGTCGTATACACAGATTTCGCTAAAGCATTTGATAAAGTTCATCATGGTATTTTACTTAAAAAACTTGAACAATTTGGATTCTCGTTAAATTTGCTCCAATTTTTACATTCGTATCTTGTCAATCGAGAACTTTTGGTGTTCTTTGAAGGACAATATTCTTCAGTTTTCTATGCCACGTCGGGAGTTCCACAGGGCTCAAATTTGGGACCATTGCTCTTTTTATTATTTATAAATGACTTGCCAGACGTTGTTGAGCATTCTAAGTGCCTTCTTTATGCAGATGATTTAAAGCTGTATAAGCCTATTAACAGTGCAGCGGAAGCCCTACAGTTGCAAAGTGATATAAATAGCATTTTTCGTTGGAGTATTAACAATAAGTTGAATTTCAACATATCGAAATGTATTGTTATGACTTATACATCAAAAAAACACTTTACAACTAATAATTATCTTATGAATGATACAAAACTGAATAGAGTTACCAATTATAAAGATCTGGGAGTTTACTTTACTTCCAATCTTAATTTTAGATATCATGTCGATAAAATTACAAACATTTGTATGAAAACCTTAGGTTTCATAATTAGATATAGCTATGCTTTTAACAATACAAAATCATTTATTATTTTATTCAACTGTTATATCAGATCTCGTCTTGAATATGCTTGTACAGTTTGGTTTCCGTGCACTTACAGTGGTCAACAATGTCTGGAGAAAGTTCAAAATAAATTTCTAAAATTTCTGCATTACAAACAATTTGGCATAGGTCCTAACTTTGAGTCCTATCAACCGATTCGTGAATATTTCGATATACGTAAATTACATCACAGAAGAATTATCCACGTTATTATATTTGCTTATAAATTACTAAATGATCTAATTGATAGTCCACAGCTGCTTTCACACATTGCAATTAGGGTACCACCTCACGGAGTGCGACCGATTTTTGCTTTCTACATACCTCACATTCGTACCAACATTCGCTTGCATTCTCCTATTGTTAACATGGTTAAAATGTTAAACCAGTATTACGATGATATCGAATTATTTGGCATTACCCTTCGTAGTCTGAGAATTCAGTTAAATAGTATAAAATTTCAATAAACAGCAAATTTTGTTTTGTCCTTATCCCTTCAGGTTCTTTTTCATTCTAATTTAGGATTATATGCTAATATTCTTTCTCATTCAGGATTTTATTTGTTTAGTTTAGTCTACTACTATTATTATTATTTTTCAGAAACTTGTAATTAGGCGAAAGCCTGTTTGTTTCTGTTTTTAAATAAATAAATAAATAAATAAACATCTCGCCTTTTCTACGATTGATCGATTCATCCGCTCACATAATCCGTTCTGCTGTGGTGTGTGTGGATTTGTTTTCTGGTGGATAATCCCAGATTTCTTTAAAAAATCTTCAATTTCTGAATTGCAAAACTCCCCTCCATTGTCCGACCTTATGACTTTTATTCTTTTATTTACCTGATTTTCAACTAGGTTCTTAAATTCCTTAAGCCGTTCGATTACTTCGAACTTATTTTTTATAAAATAAACAAACGTCATGCGGCTAAAATCATCTTCGAAAAGCAAGAAATATTTCGAACCTCCTACTGACCTGTTTTCCATTGGGCCGCAGATGTCAGTGTGTATTCTTTCTAACACCGAAGTTGCCCTGGAACCCTGATGTTTGAATGGCAGTCTCTGCTGCTTACCTTCGCAACACACTACACATTTATTGCTGCTGTTAACGTTTACTTGCCCTTTGCATTGCATGCCTTCTACAGCACCATTCTGCATTTTCACTAGGTCCTTGTAATTCATGTGTCCTAACCTGCGATGCCAAGTTTCACCAGTGACTGTTGCTGACAATGCTAAAAAACAATCATTTGTATTTGCAGTGTTTAATCGATAGACATTGCCAATCAAAGTAGCTGTGGCCACCAATACTTTTTGTTTGTTGTAAATTTTACACATGTTTTGCTCAAAATTCACTGTATTTCCATTGTTTACAAGTTGGCTAACTGACAATAAATTTGTCGCCAAGCTAGGGACATACACAGCCTCACTTATAACGATGTCGTAACGTCTACTGTTTACCACAGTTGTTACATTCACATCTCCAGTACACTCCACTGGCACTTTTGCATTGTTCGCTACCATGATTTCCCTTACCTTGGTTTCTGGAGTAATATTCTGCAGCCAGTCTTTCCTCATTGTCATATGAAAACTTGCCCCCGAGTCCACAATCCAGTGATGTTTGCTGAACTGTCCATTTAAGAACGTCGAACTAAATGCATTTGAAGTAAACGTTTTTTCGATCATCGGACATTTGTTCTTAAAATGCCCAATTTGTTTACATCGGTAACACTTGACAGTTTTCTTGGTGACATTTATGTTCCTCTTGTTGGCACCACTGTTTTTACTGTTCGTGCCTGCAAACGCGCTGCCAGGACTCGAGCTGCTGCCTATCCTCCCAAGCGGTTCAAGTTCCAACAATTTAGTTTTAATTTTATCGGTCGTTATAGCAATGCCGGAGTGTTCTATCGCCATTATCATGGGCGAATACTTGTCTGGCAGGCCTGCTAACAGTAACGACCCGATCCAATTGTCATCGATGTTGAATCCTGTTCCTTTTAATTTTTGTGCTGTTCCAATCATTTGATTCACGTACGCCTCCATGGAATCACAATCCTCGAGCCTAATCGATATTAACAATCGAATTAAACTTATTTTTCGCGTGAAGCCGGAATCATGAAAGAGCTGTTTAAGTGTTTTCCACAATTCTTTTGCTGTCGCTGCTTCCTTAATATGCACATATAGAGAAGCATCGATTGAAAGGACCAATTTAGCTTTAGCTTTTGCATCTTTGGTATCTGACGGCTTGCTGTCCTCCTCGATGCAATCTGCTAAATCGTCTAACACCAGAAAATTACTTACTGCGAACGCCCAGTCGCTGTAATTCTCTCTGCCCTTTAACTTAGGAACACTGGCTAAAAGATTAACTGCCATTTTTCACTAAATTCTGTACACTGGGTCCAAAACCTGTTAAATTAAACGAAGCGTACGCTGCGAGTTCTGAACAAAGAACTTTATTATGACATCATCAGTACTGGTTTTATATACATACATAGATGGCGTTGAAGCCGAACTTAGTTACTATAATATTTCAATATATTCTAACATAACGCTACCCACGCCATGCTAAGCTCGGCCTCTCGCCTTGTTACTAACCTCCTTATAACTTTAACATAATGCTGCATCTCCCTTCTTATTACATTTAATAGAAAGCAAAATCATAAAACCTGCTTGACTTATTGACTTGCCTCTTACTGCGACGAGCTTGAGATTCATTGATTTTGTTTAAGTCATCATTCGGTGTTCCTTCTACAGTTGGTACATGTGAATTTTCAACATAAGGGTGAACAGTTACGTCAGTATAATTATTACCTATTAGAAGTTTCATTATCATTCATATGTTCAGGATCTGCTAAGCTATTCTCAGTTCTGAAATCGTTTTGAATTGGTCTTAATAGCTGCCCTTTATTGTTTTACATTAGATCTGGAAGAACTATGATTACACAATAATTTATCAGGCTCCCATTTTTTACTTCTGCTTAACAATATGTTATCAGCCAAATAAAATTCTTTCATACCTTTTACATTTCTGTTATAACACTTCTTATACCAGTTGGTTTTACCTGTTGTGGTATCCAGATGTGTCCGTAACTGTGCAGTTTGGTTCAGATAACCAGTCGTCTGTGTGATATTGGCAAGTTATTTATAATTGCAATTTCTTAATGGCAGTCGTTACTACTGTTATCTTTAATTTTACTGCTAAATCTAATTTTCTAGAAAAACAATTGAAATATGTGACGGTACAAAAATTTTCACTTAAAATAATCCCAAAAACATGAATACTCTTTTGCGGAACTCATTGAATGTGTTTAAGTAGTTGTTTTGAAATAGATTAGGTGTGATTGACACAACATTGCGCGCGTTCAAGCGACACACCAGTTGATTTAAACCACAAACGTGTTTTTGGTGTGGTGGAAGCATATAATTATTTAAATACAGATTGTCCGAAATACGTTTTGAACATAGGAAATTAATGAGTGCGACAAAGAAGACATAAACAAAATGAGTAGCAGGACAAAGGTATAATGTTATCATGGCTAGGTAAATTTTTAAACTAAAATTAAGTCAATGAAACAAACAAACACTTCTGTCAAATATTTTATCTGCCATTACGAGTATAAACTGAGGTTTAAATATACTATTGTTTACTATTCAGATAATTATTTTAATTATTTAAATCCCACTTTATAAGTAGGTACTCTTAATGACAGATAAAATATTTGACAGAACTGTTTGTTTGTTTCATTATAATGACTTAATTTTAGTTTATCTACTCCAGTGGGATAAGTAACTCATTACGTCACTCATTTGACACTATTTCAGTTAGGTAATGAAGCTCATTACACCACTCAGTTATGTAATGGTTTCATTACGCAACTGAGTTGTGTAATGACTTCATTACATAACTGAAATAGTGTCGAATGACATAATGACATTTGCCTACTAAAATATTTTTGAAAATGACAGATCTGACATTTCTTTCAATGCACTTTTCTCAATTTTAGGCAGTCGTAGATAAAATTTTGTACAATATATGTGTGATAATGCATCATTAATATACTTGTGTGCTTACATAACTCGTGCTACGCACTCGTTTGTAACTTACATACATGTATATTAATGATGCTGTTATCCCACTTGTATAGTAAATAACTATTAAAAATGTACTGTTACGTATCATAGTTGCCAGAGACATATTGTGTAGGCAACGATCCTAAAACAAATTTATATACAGTTCATTATATTGGTTCATAATGCAAACACGCGTTTTATTTCAACCAGTATATAAGAACATATTTATGTAAGATATAACGCCCCAAAGGCTCTACTCTTACAAATGGTGACCACTGATCGTGTGATGGACATCATACCTCCCATCCTCTGAAGCAACCGGTTCCTGTGTGAACTACCGCAGCTGCAACCGAGTTTTTGAACCCGTCTTCTCCAGCACATTGCGCTTGTGTCGTGTAGTCCCCTGGAGCTCATCTAACAAAAGCTAAGTGTTATCACAAATTAGAAAATTGACATTGACACCCTGCCATACTTTCGCACAGTGTAACTACCATCAACTGTACAAGGCTAACCTACCAGCTGAGCTGGAACTCTTTGGAGCATACTTGGTTCATCTGCCAGACCCAAACCAAACTTGCCCGCGGCGCATGCCCATCTACCCTCCAGATCCAACCCGGATGCCTTCTGCCGCAGTGAAAACAGCCTAACCAAAAGCTAAGTGTTTACATTTATTAAGCTTTAAATGTCACTTACATTGAACTACACCAGTATTACTGTAAAATAAACTTCAATCGGTAATTTCTGGCAGACTTTAACAGACTGCAAGTGATAGGTTTTCTTCAATTGACAATTGTCAAAAGTGACATTTCAAGGAAGCTTCGTTCGCGCTGCATATCGCAACGCATGAAAGTACAATAACTATGTAATATTAAAACTGCTAAAATTGACCTTTCGCTCTTCTTCGAACATTTTCCTGCAACGCTCGTAGTCCGATACATGTGGACCTACTGCTGTTGATTGTAGCAGCATGGATCCTATGGTTTAATCTCAAACAAAGACCCATTTCACAAAATTCTCCGTAAAACGGCTGTCCGTCTGTCTGTCAACGATTTGCACAGCCCTTTTCCGCTTTCGATGTTCTCACATCCATGGCACATGTCGACCAAGTGCGTCCTGCATGCATGCGAGTCAGTGTTGCCAACCCTACGGATTTATCCGTAGATCTACGGATTTTTATTTCAAAATACGAATCTCCGATTTCGGTAATAAATCTACGGATTTTTAATGTTTGAGTTTGTTTAAATGAATTAATTTTAACAGAAGTAATCCTAAACTTCATACCTAAAAATAAAATATAGTGTGAGGAATAGGCTCTTGTAGTGATTACAAATTTATTAAGGTGGTAGTTAGTGGTGTATTGACACCAGCTGACCAGCAGTGTCGCGTCGTCAAATATCCAACTTCACGGCGGAATGCGTGCATCTGTGGAGTTTTCTCGTTTGTTTAGGCTTAGATAACCTGGAACAGTGGTTCTCAACCTTTTTGTGGTGGCGCATACTTTTGGTAGCAACAGGAAATAAGCGGAACACCATCTCTATAAATATGTTTATATTAAAGTAATCCCTTTTTTCACACACTATCTAAGAATCTAAGGAAGGTTTTTTTAAAGAAATTAAACAAACTACTAAAGGAACAATACAAAAAATATATTTTTGTCCAACAAATAAGCTCATATTAGAGATAAAAATAAACAAAAAAATATGACACGCAAATTAACGTTTACATGACACGCCGGATATTCCTCTTGTACAAAAATCCAAAATCTTTCGATACCTACCTCTTCAAACGGCTTCTGGGGGGTACTTTCCGATAGTAGTAACAGATGGCGCCACTACTTTATCATATATGATTGGTAGCAGAGCCAGTAACTGGCTCTGATTGGTAGTACAGTCGCTTTATATACACTAACGTTAACAGTCTGGCCATATATGGTCACGATTCCCATTGGTGCCGCCATTTTATGTCTTGCGTCATTTTGACAATAAGATTTAAATTTCAAAAATGTCAAAGTCACATTTATGCAAATAGAATAAGTTGACATTCAATCAACAAAAATCGTTCAAAATGCGAGTACATAGTTAAAAACTGATCATAATTTTTAGAAACAACTAGAACTATAATTTATTAACGGTAAGCTGACAAGGTTTAAAGAAATTTATCAATTTCAAAAATTTTCTTCAGATATGAGGTATTGCTGTGCAGTCGGATGCAAACGCAAATATGAAAAATGTGTGCTAACGGAAACTTTCCTCAAGAATAGGGACAGGCGAAACTTATGGACCAAAAAAATTAATAGAGAAAATTGGTACCCAAATGGAAATTCAAGAATTTGCGAAAAGCATTTTGCAGATTGTATGTGTAAAAAAGCACGAGTTGGTGGCAAAAAAGACTTAAGGATAATGCTGTTCTAACATTATTTACTTTCTCATCGTCTGCTTCGGAGCCTACAGCCATTGAAAATACCAATAACATTGGCCGTCCAAAAACTGATTTTATCGAAGTTTACATTTTAGGTATGGAGTCTTGTGCATTTGACTGCAAAAATAGGTCTGAACATGGTATTAAGATGAAAAGCTTCCCTATAAATAAAAAAGCGAGGCTTGTGGTCAAACAGGTTAATCAAACATATTAGAATAACATAAAAGGTATGAATAGAATCTAAATGTAAAAGCATTTTATATAAATAAAATTCATATTGTTGATGTAAAACATATTGCAACTTTTAATCAATTAGAATAGTTTATTATATCCAAAGTTATCGGTGTTCGTTTAAGAATAGCTGAAACGAAAACGAAAAAGCAAAATACACAACAAAGCAAATATAGTTGTACTTCTGTGGCAATGCACAATGTAGCCCATATAAATTAAGTGGGAAGTTATGCAAAGTAATTTTAAGCGTCTTAGACTGTATGCTCAATGTTTTATTAGTTTTGGGATCACTTTAAGTTCTGTAGAATTATTATTATTTATGTGAGCACTAACTGTAAATAAAATTTATAATATCCCATTGATACGACATTGTTTGTTTTACTATTTAGTCATATATTTACTTATACTAAGCATTTATTTAATTAAACTATTTTCCAACACTAACCCCGCCACTGCTTTTGGCCCGCCACTGGAGGCGGCCATATTCTGTCTTATGTCATAAGTGACATTTCATATGGCCAGACTGTTGAATATAAAGGGACTGTAATTGGTAGAACTTTGTGCTGCCATCTGGTAGTCAAGCTTAGAAATACCCCCCGAGTTACTGTCCCAGGCACTCTAGACAGGTTTCAACATTTGGCATGAGTTACTTGTTTGTTGTATGTACGCTGCTATATGTGTGTAACATAGATTTAGTTATTTTTTGTTATTTTGTTACTTTTATAATACATATTCTACTTATTTGTATTTTATTTTTTATGTTCTGTCACTTTTATATACTGTAGAAATTTTATAACCAACAATTTAAGACTGCTGTATTTTATAGTCAATATTTAAGGATTTTTCTACAGATTTGAAATTGGTACCTACGGATTTCTACGGATTTTTTTTAGTGACATCTACGGAATATTGAGTTAATACGGTTGGCAACACTGATGCGAGTGCCCATTCTCACGTCGCGGCGTGCGGCGACCACTGCATGCGCGTACACAGTTCTTGGCACACATGTCTGCACAGCCATCGACACTCTTGCATGCGCAGTTTCCAAGCACGCTATCTCCAGTTCTCCGTTCAAGCACATATCATCCAATCAGCCAGGGAATCGTTGAACGATTCAATCGTACCTTAAAAAATGCAATCACACCGCAACAGGCATTAATGCCTGGCCAGACAACATTCCGTAGATTTTACTTTCTTTACGCTCCAGCATCAAAGAAAACCTGCAAGCATCCCGAGCAGAAATGTTATACGGTAGAATTCTTCGATTACCAAATGATTTCTTCGATGAGAATCACTTCACTCAACCATCAGATACAATAATGTCATCATTCGTAATCAATCTAAAACAATCAATTGGAAGGCATAAATATTTCTTCACAAAAAACTACCCCACTACCAGTACTCACGTTAATAAAGATCTGGAAACATGCACACACGTGTATCTCAGAAACAGCACGCATACTAGGGGCATCAAACCCAATTATCTAGGCTCTTTTAAAATTGCACACCGTTCTGAAAAATACATGTCGCTGGAAGGTATCAGCGGAACAGTCAGCTATGACAGACTGAAACCTGCCTACTTTCTAGACTATATTTTATTTTTGTTTTATTTAATTTTTATTGTTACGTTAATATTATTTTTATACACGCTTCCTTTTTTTTCATTTCTTCCAGCTTACATCTGCGAAGTAGTTGGAGTCCGACGCCCAACAAGATATCTCCAGGGACGTGTGTAGTGTGTGTTATTATTTATTGTTATGAGTTATTGTTATTAGTTTTTAAGGATTGTTGAAAAGATCCAGGAGGTTTTGTAGCTAAATATAATCCTGTTACTCTCATACGGGGTTATATTAGTTTTCCTACCTGGCCTCCCTCCCTCCTTTTCTCTTTTTTTTGGGGGGGGGGAGTAATGTTGCGATCTAGCCATCTGGTTCGTGTTGTTAAGGTAACGATCGCTAACAAAGTTTATTAAGTTCATTATATTGGTTCATAAAGCAAACACGCGTTTTATTTCGACCAGTATATATGAGCATATTTATGTAAGATATAACGCCCCAAAGGCTCTATTCTTATAGTACCTTCTATAACTAACTTTGACAACTACCGGCTGCAGAAACAGTCACCTGCGCCGTCACGGCCATCTCTTTACTATGACATAAATTATAACTGTCATAAATGCAAACCTTTGTTAAATCGACATTTATGGATTGATAACAGTATATTTAAGGTCGTACCAAAAATATTGTATGCAAACTCGTGCTAAAAGTGTTATTGCACTCGACATGTTATGAAACTCAGCCTTCGGCCCGTTTCATAATTTTCATGTCTCGTGCATAAACATTCACTCTTAGCACTTGTTGCACAAATAGCTATTATGTGACAGTTCGATTAATGTAATGTATTTGTTCAATGTTAATTATAACGTAAGAAAACATAACGAAGTCATATTTTATGACTATTTTGAGACATATATTAGCTTGAAGAAATTTCTTATATATAAATCTTAGAGGTAATTAAAATAAAGTTGATACTGTAAAGCTGAACCTACATTAGGAGCCTTGATTCATAATAGCTATTTATGCAACAAGTGCTAAAAGTTGAGGTTTATGCACGAGACATGAAAATTATGAAACGAAGCCGAAGGCTGAGTTTCATAACATGGGCTGTTGAAGCCCAGTTTATTGGCGAAAGTCCTTTCATAGGAATGGCACCACAGCAAGCCTTCAGGGTAGTAGATGTACCTAGATGATGTTACTTCTAGGGCGTACTTTTAGTTCTTCCCTTTTATTGTCACACGATATGAGACGATTTGGTGCAAAGTGCTCTACTTGTCCACTTATATAATTTCGCCATCTACTTTGGTTCAGAGAAATATAACTAAGTCTCAGAACGAATAGTAACGCTGAAACTAACCAAGGAAAATAAAACTCTGAATAGTCTCCAGAAAACTGTAAGTCATAGGAGGAAAAGCTAAATTCTATAGTGATTTCCAATACACCACAGAATTAATTCCTACATAAGAACACATATTAAATGCAGGTGATTTTAATGCTAAAATTGGGAAGGCTATAATATCCGGAATTAAATAGCGATATAACGAACATGTAATAAATTATAACGGAGAACCTTTGTATTAAAAAAGTACACTTAAATATAAATCGAACATAGAAAACCACTCCAATTTACCACACGAAAATAAAAACCTATTCCCTACAAGATGAGTCTGTTAAAGATTGTTATCAAGAAAGAAAGCTTCACATGAAGCGGTTGGAGAGTAGATAATAAATATAAATAAAGAAGCAACCATTACTAATAAGACATGATAATGTGAAGAAATTAAAATATTGGCAACAAAAACACCAGCGTACAGCAGCTAATGCAACATCAAACACCTACAGGTTATGATGAATAAAAAATTATAAGGAACCGAATAAAAATGTTGAATTAAATAGTATTAAACAGAGATACTGGGAACACTCCTCCAATAATATTGAGAATGACTTCTATGGGAAGTAGGAGGTTTATAAGATTCCAAGAAAAGTTATTAGAAATATATGAAAACTGAAAAAATAGAAATGGAGAAATGGGTGAAAACAACAACACAGAGAACCTCTTAAAAAAAGTGTCCAGGTGAAGATGACTTTACGAACAATTTTTTAAAGGATGGCGGGGAAACTCTAATACAAGAAGTAGCCAAACTAATGAGACAGTTTCTCGAAAATAGAAAAATACCTCCCTCGGGAGAGCCTGTAACCAGTAGAGAGCTGGTCCTTAGGTGGCGGATCGGGGAATGTCCGGTAGATATACCGGGCAGGAGGTAAATCAAATATCTCTCGCGGACCAACAGGCAAATGCAGCGGCTGCCAACAGCGTCGGTTTCCCATGTTAGGGGTGGCTGAAATTATGTGGCGTTCGGCGAGCAACCTGGCACACTAAAGTTTTTATAAAACAAAATGAAAAGTACGTCAAGAAAAGACAAAGTCAAGGAAACGAAATGAAAGGACAATATATTCACTGTTTTAGTGGAGTTGATAAATAAAAAAGAGCAAAAGCAGGAGTCGGAATTGCAATTAACAGAAAATGGTTGAAGCACATTAAGGACTGGTCTGCAGTAAATGAAAGAATAATAACCCTAGAATTACTAATCTCAGGACAGTGTATCCATATTATAGGAGTGTATGCTCCCACTGACGACGCTACTGTAGAGATAAAGGAAGAATTCTTTAAAAAACTAACTGAAGTAATTGATACACTTGGAAATAACAAAGAGATAGTACTATTAGGAGATCTAAAGGGACGAGTAGGACGCAGAAAGAACGATATCGTAATAAGCGAATACAGATAAGAACAAATCAATGATAATGAAACGCGTTTAACCGAATTCGGTGAACAATTTTCCCTACGAATACTAAATGGTTTCTTTCAACATCGAGATATTCATAAATATACTTGGACTCGGGACACCAGAAAGCTAAAATCCATCATAGATTACTGCATTATCAAACAAAAAATTTCCTTACAACCAATGGACGTTAGACTAAAAAGAGGAGCTATGTGCGGCTCACATCACTATTTGTTGGAAACTTCCTTGATTTTAAAATATAAAAATAGAAGGACACCGCACACAGACGAACAATGAAACAGTAAAAATGAATACCCAAAATACAATTTAGACAGTTTTTCAAACGAATCTACAGTTTTCCTATATAAGTTAAGAGTATCCGAAAGGATGCGAAATGAAATAGATTGATCCCCAGAGCAAATGTATAACACTAATAAAAAGCTATTTACACCAATCAGCTAGAGAAGCCTTGGGAATAATAGATGAAAAAGAAAGGAACTCGAAAATATATTGGTGGACTGCAGAGATTGACGACTTGATAAAAGAAAAGAGACAATTATATAACCGATAGTTAACCATGAAAAACCCGGAAGACAAAAAGACGTACAGAAGGTATTGCTACATGGTTAAAAAAGAAATAAAAAATACTAAAAATAGCTACTGGCAAAGAAAGTGTACGGAAATTGACAATTTAATGGGGAGCTTAAAGTCAACAGCAGCTTGGAAAACTATTAAAACTTTAAATTCGAATCAAACAGAAAAACTGACAATCGACCCTATAGGACTCCAAAAATGGAAAGATTATTATGAAAACTTACTAACAGAAAACCGAACACAATTTGAAAATGTAAACTACGAAACAGAAACGGTTGAGACTAGATGCGAGGGAATTACAAGGAAAGAGATGAGGCGAGAATTTAGAGCAATGAAAAATAATAAATCCCCTGGCCCTGGAGATTTACCTGTGGAACTGTTTAAACATTCACCCGATGTAGCACTGGAATGCTTGACAAAAAATTTTAATAAATGTTTAAATGAAGAAACGATTCCAACAGAATAGAAGAATGCGCTTATCAGCTCTATACATAAAAAGGGCGATAAGAAAAGCTGCTCTAATTACAGAGGTTTGAGTGTTATAGCATATGTGGGTAGGCTGTATGGCAGGATATTAAGAGGACGAATTGAAAAACAAATGATAGACCTTGAAGAACAAAGTGGATTTAGGCCCGGAAGATCCTGCACTGATAATTTATTCGTGCTGAAACAATTAACAGAAAAAAACCTAGCGTATGGTAGACAACTACACCTCACTTTCGTAGACCTCAAACAGGCTTACGATAGTATACCAATTAAAAAATTATGGGTGTCAATGGTAGAAACCAAAATACATCCGCAATACATAAATGCAGTGAAAAAGTTGTCCGAAGATAATTTCAGCGCCGTTAAAACTCAAGCAGGAATATCAGACCACTCTAAAATCAATAAAAGCCTAAGGCAATGTTGCTGCTCTCCCCCACCTTATTTAAACTGTACTTAACTCAGCCCTTAAACAGTGGAATAAAAAGATAAATAAAATGGGAGTCTCAATTGGGGAGAGAAATATATATAGTTTACTATTTGCTGACGTTAAATGGGAAATCGCAGAAAATAGGTCTGAAAATAAATATAGAAAAAACAAAAATAATGACGAACACTGATAATACAGAAGATATGATAGGAAACCAAAAACTGGAATGGGTGAATAATTACATATATCTGGGACAACTAATCGAACCTGACAACAATAATCAAACAGCGGAAGTAGATAGAAGGACACGTTTGGGGTGGGCAGCGTTCGGAAGACTACATGGAATCATGAGAAACAAAAACATCCCACAATACTTAAAGACCAAAGTATTCTATGCTTGCGTGCTGCCAGTATTGACATATGGCACACAGGTAATGGTGTTTACAAAAAAACATTGACAAACTAGCGAAAACAGAACGTGCTATGGAAAGAGCTATTTTAGGAATAACATTACGGCATCGAAAACCAAATGAACATATAAGGAACATCACCAAAGTACAAGATATCGCACAGAAAATAGCACGACAAAAATGGAAATGGGCAGGCCATAATGAGAGGTACACAGACAAAAGATGAATAGTGTTATTCACAAATGGAGGCCATGGACAAGAACAAGAAAGCGAGGACGACCACAGATGCGATGGGGAGACGATTTAAAGAGAACTGCGGGATTCAACTGGACGCAACGAGCAAAGAACAGAGAAACATGGAGAAATTTAGAAGAGGCTTACGTCCAATATTGGACAAATGAGCAATGATGATGATCATGATGATTTTCTGACGATCAGGTTCTTGCCGAAGACATTGAAGATATGACTTGTATGACAGGAAAACGTATGGAAGAGTACGAGAAATGGGGCCTGAAGATTAATACGGAAAAGACTCAATATATGACGATAGGTAACGAAGGACAGCAATTAGTAACAGATAAAGGTGTAATAAATAGTACAAATGAATATAAATATCTAGGCGTCATACCAAATGAGGACGGTAGAGATGAGAGAGATATAATGGAAAACTAGGAAAGGGACGAGCTATAACTAGTAAACTAAACTCTTTATTATGGAATAAAGAAATCCGAAAGGAGACAAAAATCTGCATGTTTAAAACGTTAGTAGAGAGTTGTGTGACATATGGGTCAGAGATATGGACATTAAATCAAAATATGAAAAAAAGAATAAATGCAGTGGAAAATAGCTACTGGAGGAGATGTTGTGGTGTCACCTTATTAGACCGAGTAAGAACTGAAACTATCAGAGAGAGAATAAGGGTAGAAGTAACGCTAACAGACACTATCGAAAAGAAACAACTGTCCTGGTACTGCCATATGAAAGGAATGGAGGGTGGGCGGTTGCCGAAGGAAGCATGGAAATGGATCCCACATAGAAGAAGAACAAACGGGGGAGGTCCAGAACAAGATGGGGTGACGGGGTAAAAAAACGCGATGGAACGACGAGATGGGAGGAGTGGCGTTCGACGGCTATATATACAGGGTGAGTCATTAGTACGGGAAAGCTCGATTGCACTTAAGCCGTTAAAGATATCAAAATGAGCCAACTGCCACTATATACAAAAAGTTATGGTAAAGTTTGTAAAATTACTTTTCGTTATACAGGGTGTTTAATTTTTTCAGGGCAGTATTTAACTTAATTATTTTAAATAGAACACCTTGTATATTTTTAAAAATATGGATTGATCTTTTTCTAGGACTTATACTAAAGTTTGCTTTTTAAAGTTTACTTCAGCCGTTTTGAAGTTATTCGATTTTTTCTGTAAAAACGTTCGCTTGCGGACACTTATTCAAAAAATCACAGGGCACTTGATCGTAAAGATATCTAATTGAGGTTTTGCTTATGCTTAAACAACTTTTTGGAGTATCATTTGGAAATAAGAACGCTTACCTGCGTTGTGGGATTACTTAGTTGTGACTCGTTAACTTTTCGAAACTTTGAAGGGCCATAACTTTATTTGTTCAAATGGAACTCCCTCTATTTTATTGCTTAGTCGTATTCAGTATCTTATTTTACAATTTTTATGTCCTACATGTCTTATACCAAAAATTGATAGTTTAGGAGATAATTCGGATTTTTTTAAAATGCAGAAATATCTCATCTATACCGACCTAGTGTGCCATGGAAGCAAGTGTTCACGAATTATTGTTTGAGACATGTCAAAATTGCACTCGTTTAACCTCA
Source organism: Agriotes lineatus (assembly GCA_940337035.1). NCBI lineage: Eukaryota > Metazoa > Arthropoda > Insecta > Coleoptera > Elateridae > Agriotes > Agriotes lineatus. Next base: position 21,946 of record CALNHX010011298.1, read on the forward strand.
TGTTTTTAATTTGTCGGGAAAATTAAATTAACGAAAGATGAAATGCTGGATATGGTTTATGTATTAGGTGAAAGTGAGCGAAACACGATACTGGCGTCTAGAATTTATGCACAAAGATATCCCGGTAGGAGGCATCCAAGAGCAAGAGACTTCGGAAATGTGCAAGCAAGATTTGAAGAAACGGGCAGTTCCAGCAGGGCCGTAACTAGGTATAGGCAGAGTATGCCCCCGCCTACAGGCGCAACCGACCAGGGGCGCCAAAATGGCAGTGGGAAAATAGTTATTTAGCCCACAAGTGTTAGAAGTGCAACTTTTTTTCACAAGTGTGGAGGGTTATTAAACGAGGCGCAGCCGAGGCGACATTTAAAAAAGATGCAAAAGTTAATATTCACAAATTTCATTACTACGACACTCAAAATCCCCATTTCATTCAAACACTCGACCACCAACATCGATGGTCACTTAATGTTTGGGGTAGTAGAGTTCTTGGGCCATATTTCTTCGACGTCCCACTGAATGGAGAATCGTATTTGCACTTTCTCCAAAACGATTTTCAATTGTATCTGGATGATTTGCCTTTAGATGTGAGAAGACGAATGTGGTTTCAACATGACGGTGCCTCATCACATAATAGTCCTATTGTAAGGAAGTATTTGGACGGCGAATTTGAGGGACGCTGGATTGGCAGGCGAGGTCCAGTACCATGGCCTCCGAGGTGGCCTGACCTAACGAAACCAGACTTTTTCTTATGGGGCTTTGTCCACGATCGGGTGTATGAAGCTGAAGTCACTACTAAGGAAGAATTACAGAAGCTTTTCATAGCATTGACGCTGCCACACTTGAAGCCGTGAATGCGTCGTTCCAAGGGGGTCGTCATTTTGAACATGTTATGTAATTCTAAGTGCTATTTGTTATAAATAAATAACTCCAAGTTTCTATTTATTGTTTATTTTTGGGTGCATGTGTATACTTCTGGATATCATAAAAACATGTTTAGCACTTTTCAGAGGTCTAACTTTTGTGCGTCTTCTATGGGGGTATCTATTACTTTCCGTAAATACGTCTTTTGTTAATTTTATTTTCTCGACAAATTAAAAATGTGATGTACAACAAGTGCAATTATGTGTGTCAAGCTATAATTCATTTGTTTTCCATGGCTCACTCGGTAGGTATGTGTGAAATGTGTGCATTTTTAAAAAAATTCTAATATCTCCTAAACTATCAATTTTTGGTATAGGACATATCGGAGAAAAAAGATATAAAATTAGAGGTTGAAGACCACTAAGCAATAAAATACAGGGGGTATAATTTGAAAAAAATAAGTTATGGCCCTTCAAAGTTTCGAAAAGTTAACGTGCCACAACTAAGTAATGCCATAACGCAGATGAGCGTCCTTATTGCCAAATGATACTCCAAAAAGTTGTTTAGGCATAAGCATAATCTCAATTAGATATCTTTACGATCAAGTACCCTGTGATTTTTTGAATAAGTGTCCGTAAGCGTAAGTTTTTACAGAAAAAATCGAATAACTTTAAAACGGCTGAAGTAAATTTCAAAAAGTAAACTTTATTATAAGTCGCAGAAAAAGATAAATCCATATTTTTATAAAAGTACAGGGTGTTCCGTTTAAAAAAATTAAGTTAAATACTGTCCTGAAAAAATGAAACACCCGGTATAACAAAAAATAATTTTACAAACTTCATCATAACTTCTATATATATATATATATATATATATAGAAAAGTACCTGACGAGTGGAGAACAAGTATTTTAATACCGCTATTCAAAAAAGGTGATCGCAGGAAACCCGATAATTATAGAAGCATCAACTTATTAAACACATATCTAAAACTTCTAACACGAATAATAACCACCAATACGAGTGTTATGATAGACTATAATGAGTAACAACAAGACTTCAGTAGTGGAACATCTTGTTTAGATGCTTTATTTGTAGTCAAACAAATAATCAAGGAGGCACTAGAATCCAATAAAGCAGTTTTTATGTGCCTACTACATTTTAAGAAAAGCCATTGATATAATTCAGCTTCGAGCCATACCCGACATTCTATTAGAACGACAAGTACCCATCATTGTCAGTAAATTCACAGAAGACATACGAGAATGATTTGACGGGACGTGAGACTCGACTACTAGTGCCTTCTAAATCCTAAAATGGATAAAAACGCTATTTGTGGTGCGATTCAATATTTGTTTTTTAAGAAGCTATGGCAGCAAACATTGGGTGACAATGCCTCTTCGAAAGCAACGATTTGTCGCTGGGTTGAACAATTTAAACGTGGTGATTTGAGTATTGAAGATGATGAACAACCAGGATCATCAAAAACGGTAACAACCCCGGAAACAATCAATCAAGTGCATGATATTGTTTTGAAGGATCGATGAATAAACATTGACAAGATATCTAGGATTGTAGGCGTATCAAATGAGCGCATACATCACATTTTGCACCTAGAATTGGGCATGTCGCGGCGCTTGCTGAATGCTGATCAAAAACGAGAAAGAGTGCGAATATCGAGCGACAATTTGAAGCTGTTTAACACTGATCACTATATTCCCGAATCAAAACGAATGGTTCGAAAAAAGGTGCTCTTTTATCATGATAATGCCCCTTCCTATTCCAGTCGAATTTTTCGTCAGAAATTGGTTCACTTCGCTTCCAGGTTATCCCCCACCCACCTTACTCGCCAGATCTTGCTCCGAGTGACCTTCATCTATTTCCGAAGCTCAAACTTTTCTTTGTCGGAAAGAAGTTTAAGACGGACGAAGAAGTAATTGCTGCAACTGAGCAATATTTTGACAGCCTTGAAGAAGACCACTACAAAACAAGCATAATGGCACTTCAGCGTCGCTGGTTCAAGTGTGTTGATGTACCTACGAGGAAAATATGTTGAAAAATAAAAAAAAAACAATGCTCTAACTCATGTCTTTCATTTCAAGTCTCACGTCCAGTCAAATCATCCTCGTATAAGTACAAGAACAATTTAATAAAAATTCAAGAGAATGGACAACTGACTCAGCAAATTCCAGTGCAAAAAGGAATTACACAGGGTAATTTGCTCAGTCTTCTGCATTTTAACAACTTAATCACGGAGAAAATGATAGACAGTATTAAAAACGTGAAATGATATAGTACAGAATAGGTAAAGATATTAAAATGATTTGTTCAACAATTTCTAGTGCAGAACCAAAAGTGAATCACAGAACATGGAAATTTCAGGAAGTAAAATCAGCTCAACAGTGATTAAAGAGAAACCAATAAGATTATAGAACAAATGATGAATATCAATTACTGAAGTACCAGGATAAACAGCTATAAAAATAAACAGGCCGAGAACAGACACAAAAAGCCAATAGAATATCGGGATGTTTTAATGATGTAATTTCTAAAAACAAACACCTAAGATAAGGAAACCAAAATAGCAATCTATAAAAATGTTATACGCCCAATTTGATCTGGTGGCGAAACTAGACCTGAGACGTCAAAAACGATATAATTGCTAGAAACAACGAAAACTACAGTCCTCAGAAAAATAGTGCATAAGATTCGGCTAGTTTAAGAAATACGGAGATCAGAGCAGTGTTCAACCTATTGGCGTATGGATAAAGAGTAGAATCAATGAATGGAACCAGTACATCGACAGAATAAACAACACTAGAATAGTAAAAATATAAAGCGATCGATCCTGCGCCGGCGAAAAAGACGTAGGTAGGCTGCGAAAAAGAATAGAAATCGTAGAAAAAAAAGTTTTATATATTTACGAACTACCATAGAAAATCAGGTGATAGAGATAAATTCATCAATGGCGGTGTTGATAATGAGACCATCTGTTTTTCCTTTTGTTGGTAGAACTTCAAAACTTGGGGATTATAGATAATAAAATTAAAGCAAGATAATACCTTTTTTATTAAAAAATCTTCTTGTATATCGGTCACAATCATAGTTTTAAAAAAATACCGGTTCTAGATCAGAGTAATGAATGCAGTCATTAAAGCTTTTTACAGCGTGTTCATCGCCCGTAATACAGCATTGACAGAATTTAGGAACTACAAAATTTTAGAAATGCCATGCTGTACAACGTTGTGTTATCACCGCAATAGTTTAAGTGAAAGATTCTGATGTGCAAAGCCCAGAAGAATCATACAAACCGTTTCAGTGGTAGAGTTGTAATAATATCCATTGATACTGGCTAATTATCACTAAATGTCTTATCACAAAAGTTTGCCGTATATTACGTCGGACAAATTTGAAAAAACAAACAAGTCATCGTTAAACAGGCTTTTAGAAAGTATAAATTCACTGGCATGAACTAAATTAAAAGGGATTTTATTATTGTTTGTTTCGCCATAATATCAAATTATATTGCATCTCTTCACTAAGGTATGCTTTGATGTACACTTGCTTTCAAAACTTTCGCGTACACATTCAAAATCAAGTAACAACGATTTTGCAAAATTTTAGCTGTGTAAACGAGTAATTTTGAGATTAGGTTAAAAATGACATTGACAGCATGTGCTCTGTCAGTCGAGGCATTTTGACTTTAATACAGCGAAAAATAGGTGCACGCGAAAGTTTTGAAAGCAAGTGTACGTAACAATAGATCAAATGATTCAATATAGTTTGCAAAATATTATCTCCTATCTATACTTAAACGTAGAAATCAGGCACGACGTATGAAAAGCATGTGTGTTCAGTAATTTAAAAAAAATCTTTGGCTATCTAGGACCGTCATCATAAAACTATACTCTTAATAATTTGTTTAAGCTCAGATTAAAAGAAATCTATATATTTTCCAAAAATATGTTTTTGTACCTACCTTTCCATCAAGAACTACTGATCGCTACCAGTTTTGGAAATGGATACCATTTTTACAGTAAACTCGTTTATTTTTACATGTAGTGACTAGGATACAATCGGTTACTTTCTTCCTGTCACGTTTGAAAAAAGTACTTCTTACATTTGAATAATTACACTTACGGCCGGTCTTATAAAGACCAGTAATTTGAAATTCACTTTAATTATTTGTTAAAGTAAACAAAATCGCATCAGAGTGTTAGTGCTTATGACATTGTATTAATTGGTAAACACATTCTGATGCGCTTTGGTTTATTTTAACAAGGAATTAAAGTAAATTTCAAACTAAGTTTTTTATAAGAGATTTTCTTGGTACGTTTCTCTTCTAGGATGTTCTCGATGGTCTTGAGTTTTTTAAAAATGTTAGTCTATTGAACACACGCAGTTTTTCGGAGAAGAATTTCGAAACTCTTATAAATCTCCTAGACGACAACGATCTTCAAATTTGAAAAAAGCTTACTGTAGAGCTAGAGTGAATTCATTGAGATTTAATAGATTTATACCACTTGAAGAAACGAGAAAAACAATTTAGTATAAATACAAACAAGAACGTTGGCATATTTTACATAGTTACTTACTATTTATAACATTTAAGTTTTATCCAAAAATGGAAAAGTAGTATCACTTGTCCTAAGTGTTACGCTTGCCATTTTTCTCCGATAGGAATAAGCCCAAAAATTAATAAGTTACATCTTTGCCGACTTAAGCCGAAAGTGATTCCTGGACTGTTATTTCTTGTAAGGAATTCAAAGGGAAGGTTGCCGGGATTGAACAACTTTTTGATTTTTACCCATTTATAGACAGAAAAATACCTTTTCTTCAAAAGTTATGCAAGAACGTCTTCTTACATGTGTTTCCTCTTTAAAGTGTGAGTTACGATATTACACAAGCCAGTTTGCTAGAAGAAAAATATTTATTATTAAACCCTTGCACATGGTCCATTCGAGGAAACGGGTTCCCACGAATTGACCATTCGGTTTCTCAATTGGACCACCAATATTTACACAATAAATACCATTAATTAAAGCGAATATAACCGTTATTCAGAATTATTAAACAAATACAAAAAAAACAACACAAACAAAAAACAATAGAGGTGCAACAAACAGACTTATTCATACTCATAACCCTCCCACTTCAGACAATAAAAGACAAAAATAAAATGTTCTGAGAGGCTCACTCGACCACAAATAGGGTGTACTTATTTCGAGTTATTTGGACATTGGAATTATATTCAATTTTTCATGTCTTTTACACAAAAGACTATACCAGGATTCATCAGAGTGTTCACCAGTCGTCTTACTTCAGGAAGTGGAAGGCATACCTATCTGTCCATAAGCTTCCAAACCCAGATTTCTCTTTTGTGTTTTGCCTTGTTTTAATTGTTTTTTTTTTTCGCGAGCTCATCTTATATGGGTTTGCAGTTAAAACGCTGGCATTTTATTCATTTTAGTGTAGTTTAAAAGTGGCGTTGGGCACGCGGTATGTTTTAGGGCAGTGCACGCATTTGAACCAAGTTCGCCTTTTCGAAAAGAATTTACTGCCAAATTTAGTTCCCACTTACCCATTTGTAATATTTCGTTTTTAGCATCCTCAAAGAATGAAAAATTTATATAATTTCTATAAGTTCTCCTCGATTGGACCGGTCCAATTGTAGAAACAGCACGTAGTCCAATCGGGGAAACATGCACGTTTTCTACCCTAAATTACCCCATGTACCGAAAAAGTATAATAACCATGCAAATTAATATTTAAAAAGAAACCTAAATCATAAATCTAGTTAAAAATGTCAATAGTTTAAAGAACTAATCACTTGCAGCTTTGATATCTCATTCGGTAGGTTACGGATAAATTACAGTAACAACACCGTATACAAAATCGAGCGGGAAACGTCAAATGACTCAATGAAAACTTTGGTAATTTGTCAGCAGCTACGGCAACAGAGCCTTCTAACGATGTTTAATCGAATTAAAATCTTTATTTGACTCTGTAACTGTAGTGGTCCAATCCAGGAGCCAGTTCAATCCTGGCAACCTTCCCCACGTACTGTTAGTGTTTGTTGTCAAGCATCGTGGTAAGCATACTGAAATCGTGCATTTTGGGACCCGAAAACACGTCGGCAAAGCATGATATTACGTCCGATCTGAGAAATATTCGTTTTGTTTTTAATCCATAATTTTCACAGCATTTAAAACTCCACTTCCAGAGAGGAAAGTCCAGCATTAGCCACCAAGCATGTCATTGCACTACTTGCCTTGCTAACGTTTTTCAATATACACACCTCATACCTATATCTTATTATCCAAAACCGATTTGTTCCAGATTATACTAGACAACGAATGTATTACATTTTGAAGATCTTCCTAATACTTCGCTATTTCAATTCGTATATTATTAGTACTTAGTTTATCTTTTTTCAACGTGACTCAGAGCAGGCCATGACCATACATATTTGTAAGAGTGTAGATAGAAATTTAATTATAAACCAGATTTTGATGTTGGTTACAAATGAAGTGTGGTGTGGCATAGGTTTGGCAACGCTGTGTAACTGCGGATTATCCTAAGGGACAAAGGCAGGTACCCGGACGAGAGTTTTGGGTTAGTTTGAATGCATTCGAGTTGTGCTCTTGTTAACAGTAACTTGTATTTGTATGAGATCTGTCTAAGTTATATTTATTTAATAAACATATATTTCCACTACAACAACTTTAATTAGCCTTAACGACAAGGACATAACATGAAGTTAGCAAGGTAACTAAAAACTAACATTTTCACTTATTTTAAAAAATTTAACATTAAACTTACGAAAGCAAGAATGAATCACTTGCTTAGCATCTTTTGTTAGTCTTTTGCGTTTTGAAGTTATATTTTACATAACCTTGCAACAATAATTAAAAGTAACTTTAGTGATATTTCTAAGGTTAGGTTAGTACACTGTGAAAAATATAAGTCACAGCCTGCTCGGAGTGAGACACTGTATAACTAGTAGGTACACCAGCAGAAGTGTTTTTATTCCGTTTGGAAAAATTGTAATTTGTATACAAGGCACTGAAGTTTAGCTTTTTATCACGAATGTGGATTTAGTTGCCGAAGCCCGTAGAGCCAAGGCAAACAAACCACATGAGAGATAAGAAGGAACTCCAGTACCGGGGTTACATTATGTTTTTTAAATCGGGAAATCGTGAAAATACTATATTTTAACCTACTTTTATAGGTTATGTTGACGTCGGCTAACGCGACGGTTACCTGTCGCCTCGTCACCTTCAAAAAGTCGTAAAACAATGGACTACTTCATTGCAGATTTTTCGTAACTTAATGATTTCAACGTAATTCACTGCAGATTTCAAAAAAGGTAATTTTTAGAATAATAACACTTAAGTGCGAAATGTTCCTAAGACTTTTCATTTTTCGGATGTTTCCGACTAGTTTTAAATCTTCTGGTAATTTTTAGTCTGATGAAAAAATCGCTGTCTTCCAAAAGAAGTTTCTAAACTTTAAATCTCCTAGGCCACAACAATGTTAAACTTTGAAATGGTTCACTTCGTCTAGAGTATCATGGGGCCCTAACGTAAGGCATGAACCTGTAATAAATTAACGTGTTTTTATGGTTTTAATTAAAATAAACACCTACATACTAACATCTACCTTTTTTATAGTTGCTGTCCTTCAACGTTTATTCAATTCAAATATGGCCCTCGCTTATTTTCTATTGAGTAGGTATCGCTGCTGTAGAGTGAAATAAATGAGATTTAATAGAGAGTATGATATCTGAAGAAACAAGAAAACCCATTTATTTATTATACACAAACTTTGCAATTTTATTTATAATCAACTACGTTTTCTAAAATTTTAGATTTTCCAACCTTTCGAAAAAATGCGAAACGATGAATTCTTTCTTTTCAAAATTCTTGTTGCTTTTCCGACTCTTTAAACTCCACTTCCAGATTGAAGCGTCCAGCAATAGTCGCGAAGCATGCCACTGCTCTACTTGGCAGGATGTCTTCCAATAGAGACGATCTCTGCGTTCACAACGTCCAGATTTGAGGAAAAAAATCCAAATGGGATTTTTTTTTGCAAATGCTTTGTAAAATCGTGATAGAGCAGATACTTATTCAAGCAGATATGCGACATTTATCTGTTTTGGGAGATAACATATCTTGAAAAATTCTAAAATATTAAAAATAAATAAGACAGTTGTTTGCATAACTAGCGGGTGTCTTAAAATGAATTAGGTACCTATATCTAGTAGGCTTTGAATTTTCCATAATGCAATACCAATAACAATCTACAGCACATACAAATTTACATGCAAACAAAATTCAAAACCTACTAGATATAATTATTTTTAAGACACCCGGTATAAAAAGAAACCTTTGTTGCACAGTGTAATTTGTAACATGTGAGCAAATGAAAAAGAAATCAAGTTTGGCTTTGAGAAAATTTAATTATGTGCTCTCTTACTTCTGATGTTTTACATTTAAATATTACAGTTATTATAATAGTAGAAGTGTCAAGTGGTTTAAATTATCAAATTTTAAAGTACACATGTTTAATCAAGAAAAAAGTTTCTATAATTGAAATGATTGATGTAGCAGATGTAACATAGTTTAAGTGTTGGTTTTTATGTTAATTTACAAATAAAATTTTGACATGACAGTTATGCAATGGTTTAGGTTATGCATGTATATTTCATTCTACATCAACAATGTGAATTAATAACAGACGTATGTTTAAATTTTCAAAGCCACAAGCTTGATTTCATTTTCGTTTGCTCACATGTTATATAACAGATATACGGACTGATGAGTAGGTTTTCAATATTTTACATATCGTCCGTGTTATGCAACAACACTAAAACTACTTTTGTCTTCGTCCACTACTCGGGAACTTCACCTCGCCCTAGGCACATACTGAATGAATGAGTGATTAGTTGTATAATTTGCTCGCTTCGGTGTTTTGTCATTGTTTTACTGTTTTTCTCTCTTAAGGCTTCTTGCACCTTAGACAAACTTATAGTTGACATTTCTTCTAAATCTACGTTGAAAGTATTTAATTTTGAGATGGTTTTCTATCCATCTGCTGCTTAAATAAATCTAAAATGTATAAATGGGACAACATTGGGCAGATCTTTTAAATTACGCAGAAGAGCAAACTGTTTGAATTTTTTAGTACCTATCTAGTTTAATATAACGTCAATTTTGTAGTAAATAACGTCGACAAATGTCAATACAATGTTGCAATTCAAATTTTACAGCTTTTGGAGCCGGTTAATTTAAATTATGTTCAATTTTAATTGCCAATGCATTCTTGGTTGTATAGAGCAACTACTTCAAGCCAAAGCTAACTTTTAGTATTTGTAGAAAGCACCCAGAGGTAGTGTAGTAAAATGTCGTAAGAATTCATAAATGAGCGTTTACGAGGAGCTTAAAATTAAACAAAATCATCTAGACGCCGCCGCCGCCGCCAGCACCTGTTTGCGGTTTCAGAAACGGTGTGGCGCCTTGCAAAACGTCCGGAACTCCGGAGCTACTGCAACCCGTATCCGGTAGCTAAATATGCAACTGAAAGCGCCGCCACCAGAGACCAGCACTGCTGGAAGCCGCCCCGCCGGAGCCGCACAACCCCCGCGAGTCCCATCCCTCCCCCGCTGAGGAAACAGTTGATAATGCTATGACACCGTGGGGTGTACCCAAACGCGCCGTTCCGGATTTCCATTGGACGCTCGAGAAGCTCCGGTTCTCCGGCGGTTGGTCGCAATCGCCGGGGTTGAGCGTCGGGGGCGGCCTTCCACCCTTCACGCCGACCGACGCTCGGCGTCTTTCCCGAGCCGGTCTCTGGGGGAGTGGCGGGAAGCAGCCCTTGGGAGGCAACTCAGCGGCCGCTGCGATGCTGTAATATTTGCGAGCAACAGAACAGCCGCCTCTCCACCCCCGAGAGGTCGCAAACCGTCAAATTGCCAGCCGACCATTCGATGCTTATCAGCGTCCCAGTCGTGTTTATCCGCTTGTTGGCTTCGCGCACAAGTGGTCTCTCGCGAGGTTCTGGCCCAGCTGTCATCCATCTTCCACCGGGACTATGCTAGTGTTGAGACTTTAGTCTTTGGCCTCCGCGACCCGCACCTGGAGGACTAATGTGCAGTGTTGGTGCACTCGCCCCTCGTTAACCGGAAGACGTTTCGACCGTTGACTTTGACAGATAGCAGCCAAGACGCGGTCCGACGAGAGCAACCCCGCGGAGCGCGGTTACCCGACGGCGTCTCCGTGGCCCGCGCTCTCCTTGCCGGCGCCCGACCTGGACCCCGTGGCCGCGGCGTGGGGCCGCAAGCTGTACCCCGGAACCGGCGGGCCGAGGGTCACCGGACCTGGAC
>CALNHX010011299.1:0-33187 GCA_940337035.1 Agriotes lineatus
CCTCCATCTCTTCTTGTTTAATATTTTTGCCAGTATTGGAAGTAGAGATATTGATTGGTCTAAACTTATTCAATTGATTTTGGTCCATTTTTCAGAACTGGTATAATCTTAGCAATTTTAAAATCATCGGGAAAAACGCATCAACTAGTTGATTGATTAACTAGTTTTGTAAAAGACATATCATTACTTCTACAATGCTTTTTACTAAGTGACATTCATATCATACACGTCACGCCATTTGTTGGAAACTTAATATGGAATTGAGTACAACACATTTTGGATGGGAAATGAGTTTATGTTTATTTTCGCTATTAAAAAATCTCGACTGTACTTGGCAGTTGACTGATAAACCAGTTGTCAATAAATTGTAGCTTACATGCCTTTTGCTTACGACCTACTCTTGGTCAAGTTATTCTAGATTGTTGGTGCCAAAAACTCATCATCTTTCCCATTCTAGTAGGGTTTGGTGACAGAGAAGACTGATCTTCTGAAACATTTCTTTGTATTTAATGAGATACCATTCTTTGACAAAAAAGCTTCCCAAGAGTGTTACATCTTCGTCGCCCTTCTCTTTTCTCAACTTAGGCTTGGTCCTGCTACAGTGTTATGCGAAACATTACCCAGCAGCTCTTTTATTAGTGCAAACAAATAAAGTGAAATAAAATTTGTTCTTGTGCATTTAACACTGGTATGAAAAATATAATAGAAAATAAAATAGACAAGTGCTATTGCTTGTAAAACGGGACACCCTCTATATTTTACTGACTTACAAGTAATTAAATTAGATATTCAAAAAAACCATGTCAGTGCCGCTATTCAATAAGTAACAATTATTAATAATTTAAAATGATCTAGTTACTACGAATATCTCATCTCATGTTGGGAGGGGTCAGTAAAGTGTCAGTAAAACATCTGGAAGTATTGGTAGAGCACCAGTAAAGTAACAAAAAAAATTTATAAAGCGTAGGGAACGAATTTCTATTTGTCTTGCTTCAGTTGTTGCTTATAGGCTACTCAGTTTTTTAATTGTAATGGTGTTATCTTTTTTTACCTAATTTATAGGTCACACTCTTAGCAACATATAAGTCAAAACATTTACTTTCTAACTTACCCAAAATAAAATTACTCACTATTAATTTTTGCCTTATTTTCAAGATCGCAGTACACCTCCACCATCACCACAAACACAATCCTACGGGACACTGAAAGGCTTAGAGCAGAGCATGAACCCACAGTTGATGAAGTATGCGAGAGAAACAGATGTGAGCATCGCGCACGCGAGACGCGAGCATAGGCATAAACTATTCAACTTGTACCCGCTCATATGTGCCAATCTGAAATCGCCGTCGTCGGCTTCTGAGCAGATCGAGCCTTACAAGGAGCTATTTGGGCAACGCATCTTTGTGAAGTGCGAGAGCATTCACTTCAAGCTGCAAATGCCCGACGAGAAGGAAACCCTGTGCCAGGTCGAACCGTACCATACAACTTTGTGCCTATTTGATGCCAAGACTGGCAGAAAACTGACTGAGAATTTTCACTTTGATATTAATAGTCCTACCGTGCGTTCGCTAATGCCAAACCTGCCCAACGGGCTGAGTCGCGATGCCAAGAACAGCTCCAGTGAAACGAGGAGTATTTCCTCCTACCACACTACCACTGATATCCCCGCAACCATACCGCAGGAGTGGATCATGTATCCGAAACAAGCCATCTTTAGCGTGACCAACCCCCATTCGGACATCTACGTTGTGATTCGGATTGAAAAGATTTTGCAAGGTGGCATATGCCAGAGCTCTGAGCCGTACCTTCGAGCTGCAAAAGATGCAAAGCTAGCATTGAAGGTTCAGAGAAGCGTTGCGGCTTGCTGCCAGAGGCTTGGCCATTACAGAATGCCATTTGCGTGGGCTGCGAAGCCTTTATTTAGGTAAGTACTGTGCAATACATGAATTTTTTTTTCTAATTTTTGGGTTGTAGGTTATATAGTAGCGAATTAGACACATATCCTGAATTTCCCACGATATTCAGGCAAGAGGGGAACAAGCTCTCTGATGAAGAATTGCTGAAGTTCTTAACAGAGTTTAGAAAACCCGATAAAATGAGCAAGTTGACTGTGATACCAGGATCTTTAAAAATTAGAATTTCTGCATTAAATGAACTGCCGGATAGTAAGTAGTTTGTTGTGCTAATCTAATTTTATGTATTAAAATGACGCCCACATTTCTAAAAGATGACTGATAACTCTGGACATATATAAAAGTGGTGTTTGTAAATGAGATATGTTTATTAAATATAATAACTGTTAAATTATGAAATGGACATAATATTAAAAGCTACAGGGAATTTTTGAAAGATCAGTTGTGATAAACGTGTCTGTAAGTAATAATGATATGTTGTGGAAAAGGAAACGGCAGGAAAAACGTTTTAGATAAAAATATGTGCATAGTATAACGCCCAAAAAAATATGAAAGAGATAAGAAAAGAACGAGCTGAAGAACAACAAATGCAAAATTCCAATTTTTTAGTAGTTCCACAAGCTCTAATAATAGGAAAAGATGAAGGCGAGATTAGTATTAACAAAAAAAGAATAGCCAATAAAAAGTACGGTAAATAGTAAACAGAAAACGAGAAAAAAAGCTTAATGAAGCTGAAGATACAATAACAACAATTTAAGATTTTAGATTATTAAAAACAAAAAGTTAAGATACTTTTAAAGAGGAATTCTAATCTCATTTTAGACTTATTTGGTTTTATAACTTCTGCGAGTTTAGTATTAATTTTAAATACACTCCACAACCGACACTAACGCTAACACCCGTATTCATAGTCGTTCGCCAGCGGATCGCCGGCGACTCGCCGGAGTATCGTTATGAATAGTATGTTGGCGACACTGTACGTCAATGTCAAATTCGAGGTTATCAGGTTAGGTTTTCAGTCAGTTTTGACAGAAACTGACACAAAATCTAACCTGCTATCCTCGAATTTGACATTGACGTACAGTGCCGCCAACATACTATTCATAACGAAACTCTGGCGATTCGCTGGCGAACGACTGAATACGGGCGTTAGAGTTTTCCTCTGTTCTTGATACAAATTGTTTGTTGTTCAATTGTATATTTGATTAAGAAACAAATGAGTACATACTTAAATTCACATGTGTATCGATAGTTCTAAAAAATATTAATAGTTTTATTTGATTCGGATGAACTTTCGACTTGGCAAATTGCAATAATTTATAATAAAAAATGTCAAAATATTTACCACGTTTTGAGGGTTCTATTTTCTACTTTTCACTGATGCTGTCTATGGAAAATGGAGGATATCACTTTGAACATTTATTGTAGTTGTTTTTGTTGTTAATATGTTTATGTATTCAACAGAAATGTTTGGAATTGTTAAAAACTTTACTAATATAACCTTGTAGGTATAACTGTCAGATGTAAAATGCCAATGTCACTTTTACTGCCAACCTAATTTTTTTTTAAATACCACTGCCTTCCAGAGTATAAATTTACAACCGTGGTTTATTACAAATTAGTAGAAAAATTTGATTTATTTGAACATGAGTGCATTAAAAGGTGGTCGGTCGTGTGCAATCATACAATTTACTCTTTTTCAATATGGCCGCCATAACTGAAATCAGCTACTTGAACATCAAACGCACCGCCGCGAGTGCGGTGTTTATTCTGTGGTATTATGGTATTATGAGATAAAATAGTCTGTAATTTTGTGTGATTCAGAGTAGGCTGGGATCATTTAACAGTGTAGACATTTGTCAATAAATATACGTATAGGTTAGATCACTCCACTTTTGACATTCCAAAAATAGTAATGTTGACATTTATAAATGACAACATTACAGTTGATTGGCATTTATTAAACAATCGTGTTTGTACTTCTTCCTAGACTCCACAACCCATTTGGGTTTTGGCCGTTCTAAAAGGAACTTCCTTGATCCTTTTTCTGGAGTGGATTAGTCCCCTTTCCTCATGATTTGTACTTTTTCATAACATTTGGTGGGTTTTTGCTTTCTCAACTAAGTTTTTCCACATTTTTCTGTTCATGGCTTCTTCTTTCCAGTTTTTCACCCCATTATTTTGAAATCCTCTGTCACCTCGTCTATCCATCTCAATTGTACATTTTAAAAATATACACAATTCAAAGCCTACTAGAAGCACATAGAAACTGAACAGGCTATATACAGATTGTCTGCAGATACTAGGTACACACGGTAAATAGATACAGAGACGGTTTAAAATTGTAAGATAAACAAATGATTTCTGTATCTAGTTATCGTGTGTACTTAGTAACTGCAGACAATCTGTATAATTATTAGAGTAGAGTGCGATTTGTGTTATGTAAGCGGTAACACTGAGCGAATTTTGACACCTTTTTTTATGGGAAAAACACAGAATCAAGGCTATTTTTAATATTAATTATTACTAGCCTCAGATTCTGTATTTTGTTTGTAATGGACAAGGTCTAGGCATGCGGAGTACCAGGTACTTTAGACACCGACTGCTATGGTCAAAGTCCTACTTAAAATTTGGACGAGACTAAGGAGTTCCAACCCTAGCAAGGGATCTTTTACATGCTACACATCGTAGTAACATGGGACCCACAGCTTTACACCACATTTGAATGATGGCATTCAGTAGAGGTCTTCATCTGCATTTTTAAAAATTTTTAAAAACCTGACTGAGACCGGGAATCGAAGTTACGACCCTTAGATCAGTAGTAGTAATTTTATTATTATTATTATTACTACATAGTAGGCAGGCAGCCTAGAGCTGTTTATGCCTAATAACAAAAAAAAACAGGTACATGTGTATAATTATAACTAGTAACTAAGTAAACGGATATAACTTGTGAAGGTAAATATAAAGTATAGGTAACTATAAGGGGAAAAAAATATATATATTATAAATATAGTACCTAGGTGTAGATAGATATTCCATTATTGCACAGTATTAGAGTTCAGGTACAAATCAAGTCTGTTTTGAAATTGTAGATTTAATAACTTCATCAGGTAGCCTATTCCAATTGTCCACGGCACGATTACTGATAAAATGTTTATTAGGAATAGATGAGAATTAATTCTTTGTAAGTTTCATTTCATGTCCTCGGAGATGTACATTGGCACTAGGGGTAAATATATTCTTTATGGATGAGCAGCTGTAAAAATTATTTAATATTTTGTAAGTTTCGATAAGGTCACCTCGTATTCTACGTTGAAGCAATGTTGGTAATTTCATCTTCCTCAGTCGTTCTTAGTATGGTATATTATAAAACCCTTGGGGAAGAAGTTTGGTTGCTTTTCGTTGTATTTTTTTCAAGGAGATCGATGTC
Organism: Agriotes lineatus; assembly: GCA_940337035.1. Classification (NCBI taxonomy): domain Eukaryota; kingdom Metazoa; phylum Arthropoda; class Insecta; order Coleoptera; family Elateridae; genus Agriotes; species Agriotes lineatus. The sequence continues at coordinate 5,347 of CALNHX010011299.1, forward strand.
TTTTTGTAAATAAGGCGACCATATTTGGAAACCAAACTCAAGGATGGGACGAATGTACGACTTGTAAATCTTTATAAATAGTTCTGATGATATATTGTGAAAAGATTTCCTGACAAGATTAATTATGGAGTTAGCTTTTTTGGTGATTTTAATGATGTGGCTGTCCCATTTGAGATTATGTTTTATTGTAATCCCTAAATCAATTTGGGATTCAGTGGAAAATATGGTACTGCTATTGAGTTGGTATTCTAGATGGGGATTAGATTTGCCAATATGTAGCACAGAACATTTGTTGATGTTTAGGTTTAATAACCACGTTTTTGTCCAATCATAAATTTTATTGTATTTCTTCTCCCATTTCAAGAGGGTTGAATATTTTCGTGTCGTCTGCATATAGGCTAATAGAGGACGTTATTGATAGAGGCAGATCAACAGTAAAAAGGGTAAATAAGACAGGTCCTAGCACAGAACCCTGAGGCACTCCACTAAGCACAATATTAGACTTGGAATAGTTGTCTGCAATCCTCACATAAAATTCTGTGCCATTCAAAAAGGATCCGATCCAGGCCAGAATATTCCCTCGAATGCCTATACGCTACAGTTTAGCCATCATGCGTTGTAGATGAACTCAATCAAATGCCTTTTCAAAATCTAGATAGAGAACATCAATAGGCTTTTGCATATCAAATTCATTAATCCAGTTATGTAGGTTGACTAGAAGATTGATTACAACCGATCTTCCTGCCATAAAGCCGTGCTGTTCTACTGGTAGTGCATTTTCCGCTGTGCGGAATTCCAACAGTTCATCGGTAATAATTCGTTCCATGCATTTGCAAGGGAAGGATCTATTCCATGGCCATCTATTTACAACTCCGATGACCAATCCAATTGTAGGACATCTCGGCGGCACGTTAAAATTTCTCAAAAACGTATTTTGGGTTACATTTCCAAACCATATGAAGGATCTCTACAATTTTTTTTATTTTGCAATTATTTCTTTTAAGTTTGAAATGTACGTAATCTTTTTCCCGACAAGAAAATTACATCTTGGAGTTTTTTACAAAAAAAAAACACAAAAAAGCCATGAAAGTCCGCATGTAACAACTTTGTTAGAAATTGTAATGTATTTTAAAATAAGTTGCTGAATTTCAGCCTTCTAGGTAATGTTGTTTCCAAATGCAACCTAAAATACGATGCCGAAAGTCTGATCTGCACCCTTAACCACTGGTCTACTGAACCCCGCAGGTTCTGCATTTTAACCCATTTAAATTTGAACTATCAAATGACAACCTTCAAAATGTTCGATTTAGCACACAAAATCTTGTACTTGTTAGAAAACCAATTTCCTAATTTTGAATTTGACATAGACACACTGGCTAACTTGACATAACTGCAGTACTGCCAAACATATAACACGAATCACAGACTACTCTACTATCCATTAACAAACAAAATTCGTGAACTGTCAAAACGCTGTCAAGTTGGTACCTTGTTTAAATTCTGTTTTGGAACTTCTGCTTGCTGATTTTGGAAGCACTGAAATTTTTGATATTTAAAAACTTGACTTATCTCCAAAATTCTTTAATTTTTGTGCATACACTTCAATTGCAATGGAACAGAAACGAAAGAGGGTTTTATTATAAAAAATAAAATAAAAAATAAAATAAAAATTCATTTATTGCCTAACAACTGTTGAATTATTTAACTAAAAAAAGAATATATATATATATATATATGTATTGTACATGTATGTAAATAAATATGATAACAATGCAATAATAAAAATAATTTAAAAAAAAACATATTCCTTAACAAAACAACATGTTAGTAGGCAAAAGGAACTGGTTCAGCTTGGTCACAAAAGGCAACCAGCTGTTCTCCCACCAGTCCTGCAAACATTTCTCAAAAAATTGAAACAAAAATTAAGTGCACTCAAACTGTCCAGCAAACCCTGCAGGCGGAAAGAGAAAAAAAAAGAGAAGAGCACGCGCTCAGACTATGGCCAACAAACACACTTTAAATGCAGTAGCAGTACATACACGCAGATTATTGGAAAGGAAAAAAAAGCTATAGTTAATTATTACAAGGAAAAACTTTTGACACATGTAACATAACCTAACTTTAAATATTACTAGCAATCACTAGATCCAAAGTACATTCCCAAAAAAACTGTAATTTCCAAGTACACTCAGCAAATATTTAAAAAAAATTACATTGACAGTTCATAAGTTTTGTGAGTAGATAATAAATGTATTTGATCTTACAGTTCATATTTTTGTATAATCAAATTCTTGCCCCTTAAAAAGTTGTAATATAACCAACCTCTTTATGTGGGTGTAACTCAGCGGAGAGGACTTTGTTTCACCTGCTGATATTTGTTTCTTTCATCAAATATTATTTGATAGCTACTGTGTAAAATTAGTTTTTTACGTATACGTAATAGTAGACTCATCTAACAAAGTCACGGTACCCCTAACATTTGTTTTACTTTGAAAACGTATAAAGCATTTGATTTCAGATTAAAGTTGTGCATAAAAAATGCCACTTTGCGTTATTATTGATAATAACCGAATTATACACCAACACTGAAAATATCAGTTCAATTTAATTTCTTCAGTCTGTAGCGAAAATATAACAAAAATTCCAAGATTTGAATTGAATGATCGTGACATTTTATCTAGTTTAACTAAGCCTTCATTGCGTACCATTTATGAAATTCCCATGCATGGAGCACTTATTTATTATGGACGCACTGTATATGTAAAACTGTTTTTATTACTTTTTACAGATAGCTTAACTACATCACTATCGCCTCTAAAACACTTTCCAATACCTCCAACCTGTGACCCAACAATAGAAATAACAGAATTTGAGGGGACGTCCGAGAGAGACGTTCATCCATACACCACTTTTATCAACCACCTGTACGTGTATCCGCAGTGTCTAAATTTTGATACTCAGAAAATATTTACGCGAGCTCGCAATATTGCTTGCATAGTCGAACTGAGGGATTCCGATGCTGAGGGCTCGAAAGGCTTGCCGGTAATTCCTGATCTTATTAGTGTGTCATTTCATAAAGTGTTTGTTGTCACCAGTGCATATACGGGCGGCCAGGCCAAAGAACACTAGTAACTCAAGCATCGTGTGCAGTTCTGCACCACAATACAGTTCCCATGTGGTATGAAGAGGTAAAAGTGCGGCTGCCAATTAACTTGCAACCCTCGCATCACTTGCTGTTCACTTTTTACCATATCTCCTGTGATACTACAAAGAAACGTGATAATGGTGTGGAGAGCTGTGTTGGGTATTCGTGGATTCCGCTCTTACAGAAAGGCAAGTTGTGTGTAGACATACAGTTGGCACCCGTTGCCACACATCTTCCATCAGGATATCTGTCGATACATCCGTTTGGACTTGGAAAAGGGGTAAGTTTGTGCAGAGTATTTTAAAAAAATCTGTATTTAAAAAAATGTCAAAAATTATCTCTTGCAAAACACACAAAATATGGACACGCTGTACGTACTGGATTTGTAATTCTTACATTGGTTCTTTTCTAGAATGCCGGGCCAGAAATAACGTGGATTGATAGTCAACGTTCGCTTTTTACTGTAAGCTTTAATTTAATCTCGACAGTAAATACAAGGGACCAACATTTGTTCAATCTGTTTGCTCACGCTGAGCGCTTGCTCGATCAGAAGCCGCCAGTCCAGCCAAATGAGAACGAAACGTGTAAGATCATCAAGGCCCTCCACGCCATCCACCTGACAACTTTGATAACGTTCCTTCCGACTTTGCTAAACCAACTCTTTACGTTGCTTGTGGTAACAAACAGTGATGAAATAGGACTGAATATTATTAGGGTTTTAATCAACTTGGTCAACATGATCTACGACGCTGGTCGAAAGGAAATATTGCAAGCTTACGCAAAATACGTCTTCGTCCAGCCTGACAGTAAGAAGCACACAACGGTGCACGAAGAGATGAGCAAGCATTTGCCCACCATTTTGCACCCCAACAATACGGATTTTTTGGTCGTCAATAAGTTCATGCATCATTCCAACTTTTTCTTCGATGTGATGGTGAAAGGAATGGCTCAGCATTTGTTGACGACCGGAAGAATAAAGGTAAAAGCATTTTAGTAATTTGTATGGCAGTTATTCTGTACTAATAACTTTATTAATTTACTTCAGTTTTTTGCATTTTTTTTTTGTAACATCCTCAGTTATGTTTATGGAAATCGTAAAATTCAGGATCTGCTAACAATGCATGGATAGAAGATATTATTTGTGGAAGTATGGAAGTTGCATGAAATTTGTTCAGAGTAAGCTTCAAGCAGGCATTAGTTTAAATGGTTTGAGCATTGAATCGATGAATATGCGCAGTACGATTGTTCATATTGTGCCATGAATATAAACATATTCTTTTTAAATAAAACATGTAAAATTGAGCAATAATTTGAATATTCTAAGAAATGGTTATCAGGGCTTTGAGCTCTGAACCGCGACCAACCAAGCAAGGCTATAGAAAGCCTTACTTATTCAATAAGGTTGCATCATACTTAGGTAGGGGAGAATGGGGGAATGGTGGTCATTTAAGCTAGATTACGTGTAGTGGATAAAATATTCTTTTGTTATAAGTAAATAATCCATTAGAGATTAGACCATGGTTTTCCGTTCAAATCAAAATAATTGACCTGAAAGAAATTAGTCCTGACTAATGAGGTGTTATTAATCAGTATTCCCCCACCTTGCGGGTAATTCCGATCAGTCCATTCTTAATGCTTTTTAAATAGAAAGAATGACTAAGATTTAGTTTTGAAATTAAGAAAGAAATAAAGCACATAAATGCATAAAAACATAATATATTATTGATGCTCAAAATGAAGGGAATAATAAGAGTCCTACTTTCTTATACAAATATCGCATTTGTAGTTTTCAGGAGTGTCCCACCTACTGCATAATTCATGAACCCAATGGTCACTCACCATACATCGATACCAAAACTCACTTCCTTTTCTATATTCTTCGCAAATAAAACATAACTCATTGTCTCCGTTTTCTATATCTAAGTCGTCATCTTGACGCAGAATTTTTTTGTCTATATCAGGGCTGTCCAACTTCAAGTGGCCCAAGGGCCACTGTAAAGAAATTGAAGGTTATGAGGGCTGCATCATAAAATGTGTCGTATGCGACTTTGTATACTTTATAATAAATATAAAACGTGTATATTTAAATATTAATTTTTATTTATTCAAGAAGTTTAGGTTACATTACAAAAACCATTGAAACATAAAAGAGATATACAGGGTGTTCCCTGATGTAACCAACAAACTTACACCATGTGTTCTAGAGGTGATTCTAAACAAACAAAAAATCTAATATACTTTAGGTTAATTCCTTTCCGTTCTGAGATACCGACAAAAAAGAAAAATGTACATGAATTAATGTAAATTTACGTATAGAGATAAGTAAGTTACATAAAATGACATTTGTTGATAAGTAAGAACTGCCAAAGTAATCATTAATTAACAACAATTATCAACTAGAAGAACTAAATACTACTAAAAAACATTGCCACAGGACCATTCGCGTTGGTGGCAACTGCCAGACTGAGACAACGGACAAGACAAGCCTTGCATCGGAGGTGGGCGGGACTGTTTTCTTTTACTCTTAAAGGTCCTGGGTGGTGTAGCTTGTAGTCCACATTCGATCAGTAGAGTTAAACAACACTCTCTCTGGTCAGAACTTGGATGGGAGTTTCACGGCTGCTTCACTCGGTACTTCGTGGTACGACTGCCACGGAAGTAGTTGGTCCCAGATGTCATAATAACATAATGCAGTCGTTGGTGGGTTTGGAAGGCCCCATAAAATGTATAGCGACGCCTATAATTGGCCTAACGGCTGTTGGCTGAGTACGAAATAAATAAATAGATATATTTTTGTACCTTTGTTCTATGCACCTATGTTATATTGTTTTCAATAAATTATTTATAATATATATTCCAGATTCATGTTTTCTGAAAGTATCCGCCACATGTTGGACAGCCCTGGTCTAAATCTTCATCTTCTGAGTTGCCTATTCCCAACATCTTCTTTAAGTTCTTCTTGAAACTTTTTTCCTCTATAATACCGGGTGTCTTAAAATGAATTACAATAGTATATTGGCGGCACTGTACGTCTATGTCAAATTCGAGGTTATCAGGTTAGGTTTTCCGTCAGTTTTGACAGAAATTGACACAAAATCTAACCTGCTAACCTCGAATTTGACATAGACGTAGAGTGCCGCCAACATACTATTCATAACGAAACTCCGGCGACTTGCCGGCGAGCCGCTGGCGAACGACTATGAATACGGCTGTTAGTCTATGTCAAATTCGACCTTAGCAGGTTGGATTTTGCGTCAGTTTTATTTATTTATTTATTTATTTATTATTAGTCGACGGGCTTTTGCCCATTTTACAAAAATTACAATAGTAATACTTATACTTATTAAATTACAAACTGACGCAAAACATAACCTGATAACCTCGAATTTGACATAGACTTACAGTATTGCCAATTTCAAGTAAAAATTCAGATTGCATTATGGGAAATTCAAAGCATACTAGATGTAATTAATTTTAAGACACCCGGTATAATGTTTCGTCTCTTTTTCCTTTCCCTTTGCTTGTTCTTCAAACTGCTCCTTCCATTTTGTTTTTCAATTTTCTTTCCTGCAGTGTGCTCAACGGAATGTGATATCAAATTGAGTTACCTTCGTCGATAAAAAGCAGCGCATTTTCAAGTTGCTCTTCAGTTCACTTAGCTTTTTATTCTTTTTTATGTAAATTCTAGGCATCTGTAATAAATAGAGCACAATCAGCTTTGCTAAAATTAAACATGTAGTCAATTATTAATAAAAAATATAACTACTATGTCTGTCAGATAACACCGGTCATGACTGGTATAAAAACCTAACCCTAAAATTAATCTTCGTAATCTAGACGCCTACAAACGAAGGACTTCTGAGAAAGTCCCATATAGGGACATGCAATAAAAAAAAATTTTGGTACTTACGATCGTTTCAGTTCGTCAGAAAGTTATAACAAAAGAGAGCAAAAACGTTGTGGTTCAATTACGGCCATTACAATGGAGTGATCACAGCAAAACCACGTGCATTTAACTTTGGTCGTTGATTATTAGATGGCAAAATGATGCTGAATAAGCTGAGTATGTTTACACCGAAACATTTCAAGTGACCGGAATTCCCCCACTTTCCCCTACTACCTATATTTAGCTACCTATTATTGCTTTTTCAATGTTTTTTATGTTCAGTATATGTAGGTAATGAAATAATACCCATTGAGACTAAGGTGGGCAATAGATGGGCATCGAAAACGTCGCGTGCATAACGTGGGGTGTTGCACGCCCAAGCATATGCGGACTAGACAAACGTTTAGACTCGACTCGACGGTTTGTACAGTTAGTGTTTAAATGGATTCCATTCAAATTGGTTGTGTATCTGAGTTGTGCGTCCACATTTTAAAAATTAAAACAAGGAAAAGAAACCATTGGTATTGGGTACATCCAACAATGAGCCAATGAGCAATAGACTAACTACTGGACAGTTCCATCTGAAATTTATTAAACATAGAAAATATACCGAAATTGTTTTCTTATATCGCATGTCTGTAACTAACTTCGATAAACTTTTGACTCTTTTATGTGAAAAAAATAGAAAAACTGACACAAATATGCGACTGTTGATTCATCCAGCAGAAAGATTAGTAATTACATTTAGGTAAGTTGATAAATTCTTTTTTCGACTATAATTTTCCAAAGGAAGCTCTTATTTAACACTTTCCATATGTCAAAAGCATGTTGTTATTGCATATTATATCATGAGGGAAAGTGCATCATTAAATCCCGTGAGTGTATATTATTTCCTGAGGGCCCTACGAACCCGAATCACTCAAAGGATTTAGGCACTTTAGTCCCGTGTGATATACGCTATTTTTTGCACTTTTGGGAACATTATCATCAAACATTTGAAAAATTTGGAAACTGACAATTACAATTTAATTTTAATTACGAATTTTATTAAGAATGTTGTGTACACAGCGATTTTTAACAACTGAATTGCAGCAGGACCTGGATAGCCTGAATCAGTTGGCAGTTCTGAAGTGTATTGTCAGTCTATGTCAAATTCGAGATTTGCAGGTTAAGTTTTGCATCAGTGTGTGTCAAATGACAAACAAAACCTAACCTACTAATCATGGTGCATAGAATACAAGGTGTAACGTTCCGCAGAATGGATGCATTGTGGGCGGAGCCTCAAATTCAACCAATAAGGAATGGGCCCACAAAGGGAACGAATGGTAGTACTGAAGTGTATTGTTGAAGACGCTGTCTATGTCAAATTCGAGGTTAGCTTTTGCGTCAGTTGGTGTCAGACTAGAAAAAAATCTAACCTGCTAACCTCGAATTTGACATCGACTGCCAGTGCCAGCAACAATATACAGTCACGGCCATGATGGATTTCCTGACTAGGCGCATTGGGGATTGGTTGACATCTCCCCTCTACTTTCTGAACGACTGCGCATCTCTGGGAACGTTTCACCTTGTATTCTTTACACCATGCTACTAACCTTGAATTTGACATAGACTGACAGTACACTTCAGTACTGACAACTGATTAATTTTAAATAAAAATTTTATTAAGAATGCTGTGTACATAAATTCACCATAGATACGGTAACATTTTTACTTTAGTTCCTAGGGACTACAGTAATTGATTAAGTCCCTAGGGATAAAATGAGCTACTTTATTACTTGAAATAAGTGAGTAAAGTGGTAACTTTAGTCGCGAAAGTGTAAAATATGTATAAAGTACACAAAATATAGTTTTCGAGGACAAATCGTAATTAAAGAAGAGGGAGCGAAGGAACAGAGTCTTTAATGAGACAGGTACCCTAAAACTATTTTGCATACAAGATTTTTTGGTGTGAGTTCTTTAAACCACCAAATTGATTTAAACATTTATTTTTAAATATCTGGATGTCAAAAATTATCTTGGTGAAGGATGGTCATGATTTTAAATTAATATGTCGGAGCTAGTTGGTGACACTGTAAGTCTATGTCACAGAATAGGTAACAATCAGAAATGTAACTCCCTGTCGGCACCTTTAATCTGGGAAAGCCTCGGTCTATGGCCTTAACAGTAGCGGCCATAATGTTGGGACAAAAGCCCGGGCCCGATTAATAAAGTTTGGGGCCTATGAAATACATAGCTAAACAGTGATGTTTAAATTCGTTTGTGTAACGACGCCCCCTAGGCTTTTTTTTTTACCTGAATGACTTGTACGGTTACGGCCAAATAAAAACGACCACCATTTTGACATTCTATGTCATTTTCATAAATTTTGGTAAATCAGGCTTTTACTTGACAGTACCTTGACAATTTGAATTCTTATCTATGTCAAATTCGAGGTTAGCAGGTTAGGTTTTGCGTCAGTTTTGACACAAACTGACACAAAACCTAACCTGCTAACCTCATATTTGACAGCATTTTTCATTTTTATGTTTCTTAGGTGATTTAATACCAATTCACAATAGAGTAAAGTACTGCCCGGTTTTATTTGGCCGTAACTGTACATTTATGAAATCCGCCAATTCTGCGTAAACAATCGTCCCAGCAAAATGATCGCAGGTTGTGCGCAATCCGATGCGCGGGCTGGTCTGATGAGGGAGAGTTACAATTCTGAGTTGATCGAAATAAATGTATATATTGTCTTTTTACCTATTAAAGTTGTGCAAGGAATCAAACAAACCATTGTAAACACATGCAGTTACTTTGCAAGTAGTTCAAAATAACTGTTAATTACCTTTAAAGTAACTCAAAATAACTGTTAATTACCTTTAAATTAAGGGTGAATCCATATGAAGTGAACCAACTAAAATATTGACGATTTTTTCTTTTTCATATTTTTTATGTTATTCCATATACATTGGCAGTTCAAAACAGGTCTTATTTTATTTTTATCTTAATCCGTTTATGCGCAGCGGCCATTTTCATTGAGCAAAGCGTACCGATTTTTGACTTTTGGAGACCTTGGCATTAACTTAAATATTTTTGAACTGGATTGTGTTAAAACATTATAACAAAAACCATTTGCTTCAACAAATTCTCCTCTTCAATTTTGGTCATTTACATTAAAATCCTTACGTTAAGCCCAATAAATGAAAGTGGCATCTAAAATTTGGTATCAATATTTGACAAATTCCACTCTTAGTGCTTACATTTTCAATAAAGGGGTGAAATATCAAAGTTAATTTTTTTATTACAATTAGGTATAATAGAGCACTCGCCATAGCTAGAGCAATAATATTGATAAATGTTTCCTTCTTTTTTTTATAATTTTTTTAATAGTTTGAGGGTTGATATGTCTGGTGAGGCGTATAAAAATCTAATTTTTGCACATAATATACAGCTATATGATAGTAACTGGTCGTTTCTGCAGTCAAATAATGTAAATTTAGCTGTCAATCTTTTTTATACAACTATGAATAATATAATTTCTAGGCATGTGTCTTCTAAAACCGTTTGTAGTCAATATTCTAGTCGGTTTTCGCGCTCCACTGTAAAAGTAATAAATGATAAACTAAAATTACACAAACGGTGGAAGAAGTACACGAACAGATTAGATTATGTGGCGTTTAACTTACTTAGAGCCAGATCAAAACGAATGATTGTAAGAGACTATTTGGCGTACATTGGAAATGTAGAATCTCAACTTGATGATAATCCTAAAAACTTTTGGAAGTTCATCCGTAATAAACATAATTCTAGTAGTAGTATTTCGTCTGTCATGTCTTGTGGTAACGTTACTGCTAGTACTGGTTCTGAAATATCTCATCTCTTTGCTAAACATTTTGGCTCTGTTTTTGTAATAAGCCTAATTTCACACATCTTGGGAAAAACGTTCCCTTAGTTACTGCCGATCAGGTGGAGGAAGCACTCGCTGCTCTTGATGAGAGTAAGGGCGCTGGACCCGACAAGATTTCCCCACTTTTCTTTAAAAGATGTGCTACCTCATTAGCCACTCCTTTATGCTGTATAACTGTTCTTTTGGTACTGGCACATTTCCTGACATGGAAACAGGCATTCCTGTTTTTATCGTAATAAAATTGAAAACTATCGACCTATTCCAATTTTGTCCTGTGCTGGGAAATTGCTCGAATCATTTGCCTATAGTTTTATATTTAAAAATGTACACGCCAAGATTATTCCTGAACAGCAAGGTTTTTTTCCAGGAAGATCTGTTGAGTGTAACTTAATACATTATGCTGATAAAATATCTCAATCGCTCGACGGCAGAACCCAGGTAGACGCCGTGTATACAGACTTCAGCAAGGCATTTGATAAGATTTACCACAATATTCTTATCCGTAAACTTGTTCACCTAGGAATAACTGGTGACCTCTTGAGATGGGTCATTTTATATTTATCTATGCGATCACAAATGGTCAATATTAACGGATATGTGTCATCAAGGGTCTTCCTGACTTCTGGGATTCCACAAGGAAGCCACCTTGGGTCCCTGTTGTTCAATATATATATGTTAATGACATAAAGGGGTTCTTTTGTGTCTGCAACTTTCTGATGTACGCTGATGACTTGAAGTTGTTCTACGAAGTTAGGTCTGCTGTTGATTGTCAAATGCTACAAGAAGATTTAACACGTCTTCATTGTACTGTATTGTATTGTATTCTCAACGGTCTTGTACTAAACTTCGATAAGTGTTTCAGTATATCGTTTACACGAAATTTGTCTAAAATTACGTACCAATATTCCTTCGGTGGTAATCTCATCAAATCAGTGTCCAGAGTAAAGGATCTCGGCGTAGTCTTCGATTCTAAATTGATTTTCGATGATCATATTGACTACATTTGTAAAAAGGCTTATAAAATATTGGGTTTCATAACTAGGTCTACAAGATTGTTCAACCAAATTAAGTCTATAAAATGTCTGTACTATGCTTATGTCAACAGCGTATTAAATTATGCAAGCATTATTTGAAATCCCCAATATCAAGTTTATATTAAACGCATTGAAAGTATTCTACGCCGGTTTGCTAACACCATAATATACAAATTTGCTTTGGGTATTGGGTATAAAGAATTTTGTGCTAGATTTAATATGCTAACCCTTGTAGAATGTAGACTTATGTCCGATGTGCTTTCTTTGCACAAAATAGTTGTGGAAACTGTCAACTCCCCTTATATACTTTCCGAGGATTAACTTCAGGGTGCCTGCATTTAATAGCCGCAGTACTCACACGTTTTAGAAAATTTACAATTTTGTTCAAAGGTAAATATCAAAGTTAAAGTCTTTACTGTGGTTTGTTATCATATTATGTGCAAAAATTAGATTTTTATACCAAGCCCCACCAGAGATATCAACTCTCAAACTTTCAAAAAAATTTAAAATTTCAATTTAAAAAATTTATAGAGAAAGAAGGAAACGTTATCAATGTTATTACTCTAGCTATGGTGAGTGCTGTATCATACCTAATTATAATTTAAAAAAATCAACTTTGATATTTCACCCCTTTATTGAAAATGTAAGCACTAAGAGTGGAATTTGTCAATTATTGGTACCAAGTTTTAGATGCCATTTTCACTTATTAGGGTTAAAGTAAGGCTTTATATGTAACGGACCAAAATTAAAGAAGAGAATTTGCTAAAGAAAATGGTTTTAGCTACAATGTTTTAGCACAATCCAGTCCAAAGATATTTAAGTCAACGCTAATGTCTCAAAAATAAAAAATCGCCACGCATTGCTCAATGACAATAGCTGCTACGCATAAGCGGGTTAGGATAAAAATCAAATAACACCTGTTTTGAACTGCCAATGTATATAGGAACAACATATTAAAAAAGATTTAAAAATCAAAAATGGTCAAGCAACCATCATTGGATCACTTCAAATGGATTAACCCAAAATCTTAAGTAAAAAAAGTTGGATGATAATGATTTCAAAATGAGTATTTTTGGTTTTCCAGATGCACCGCAATGAAAGGTTTTCAGGTGAATATCTGCAGAGAATAGAAACAATGCTGCAAGTTTTAATGCCATACATTCTAAGCAAATACAAAGAAATGCCTGTTGAAACCCAAGAGCTAAATAAAAGCCTAGCATATTTTTTAAAAGTGAGTATTTTTGTGAAATTTAGTACGTAAAACATATCACACTGTATAATTTCAGAAATGCTTGTCTCTAATGGACAGAGGCTTCGTTTTCAAGCTAATCAACACGTACATGGACAAATTCAATCCCGGTGACCCGCGGATACTGCAAGACTTCAAATTTACATTTCTAGAAATTATATGCACGCACGAGCACTACATCTCCTTTAATTTACCAATCCAGCACACTCGCATAAGTCCAAAGAATCGTTCACCAGACTACCTACAAGAATACTGTTTATCGCCAGAGTTCTGCAAGCATCACTTCATCGTCGCCTTGCTCCTCTTGGAAGTAAAAACTTCCTTGAACGAAGTCACTCATATACGTAAAATGGCTTTGAACACGCTTCGAGATCTGCTCGCAAAGCACGAACTAGACGATCGCTACGAGAGCAAAGGGCAGATGAACCGCATTGCCCTTATCTATGTCCCTTGGCTGAGCGTCGTGTTAGAAAACTTGAACAGGCTGGACGTTAACGAAAAACTGGATGATCCACTAGCAGGCAGCGTCGTCAATCGAATATCATCCAGCAGCTCGTATCTGTTCGGAAAGAGTTCCGCAACCAGCGATACGCCTAGAAGCCACAGGTTTACTCTGCACATTGACAAGGACAGTCCGATGCATTTGAGAAACTCTACGTTTTTCGATGCCATCGCCGGTCAGTCTGCAGTCAACGGTCACAGTTCAATGAGTTTGGAGTCGGATATTTCTGGAGATGCGCAGTCTACGACTTCTCAGGAAACTACTATAGTTCGGGAGGCGCGAGATGACAGCCTTAAAGGCGACCATGTGAGTTTAGTTATTTATTTAAGATTGACAAAGCTCTCAATCGAATTTTTATTGCATCATCTCATAAAATCGTACTTGGCAAAATACATTTTTTTTCTTACCTCATAAACTATGCATGCAAAGTGGTGGTTCATTAAATTTAGTAAGTATGCAAATTTGTTATCTTTTTGTATTATAATATTTTCAATGCGTATTTGGATACAGGCTTGGCATTTATGTATTATAATTTGATTTTATATATATGCAAAAGCTTTGACAGGCCATTTAGGCTCATTACTTAATAATCTGCTTTGATTATTTCTTGTACTGATTTTATCTCCTCAATCTTCTATCGCCTTATTTGCTAGATCCTCCATCATCGTGTTTTTCCATCTGCCTCTCGTTTTCTTCTTCCTCTTTGCTTCATTCTTCTGTGTAACAGGATTTTTGTGCTTTTTTTTCCTATCAGCCTCCAACAAACATTCATGTAATTTATTATGTCCCCCTTGGGGGCTCGTCACTAGCTTCAGTGAATTAATGGAAAGTCCTATTATCTGGGTGCCAACAAGTTTTATTACTTCCTAGTACAATTATATAGGTGAAAGAAAACTTATAAACTTTGCTATATGCTATGTATAGCACATTACAATCTTTGAAACTTTAATGATTAAATGAAAAAAAGCAATTCTTTATATAGATACTTCTTGTTTTGATTATTATTGTTGCATAGCACTTTGACCATATGACCAAAGCAGTCGGTGTCTAAGGTACCTGGTACTCTGCATGCCTAGACCTTGTCCATTAACAAACAAACAAACAGAAGGGAACAATTGTCAGTTTCATTTCCTATCTAATCATATTTCAAATTATCAAAAGGGGCACCCCATTTAAGATTACGTCAATTAACTTTTTAACTACTTTGTTTGATTCTAATAACTAACACACAATTATTTAGTATCTAGTGTACAATTTATTTATTTATTTATTTATTAATCTAAAACCTTGGTATACCATATGGTGTCAAGCTGTACATTTAAGAAGCAAGTAAATTACACGCTAACATTATTTATATATGAATTTTGCCCATTCTTTCTTGTTCTTTGCCATTTTCTTTGCTTCTGTCATTTTTTGTTCTTTCAAATTTTCTATTATTGCATTTTTCCATGTTCTAGCCGGTCTGCCCCTTTGTCTTTTCTGCGTTGTTCTTATTTCCCATATTACCTTTGCTTGTTGGCTTCACTTCATTCTTGTTAAATGTCCAAACCACCTAAGTTGTTGTTAGTGGTTCTACTTGCAGTTGTTTTCTCACATCTGTGGTTCTTCTATCACTTTTTGTAATGCCTATTACCGCTCTAAGATACTTCATCTCGATTGCTTGAAGTTTATTGATCGTTCTCTAGTTAAGCACCCAGACATAGGTCTGTATATGGTTTTGTATACCTTCATTTTTGTATTTATAGAAACTTCCTTTTTACGTATGAATGACTTGTTCAAACTGTAGAAAACTTTTAGTGCATTTTCTTTCTTTTCATTTATTTCTGCATCGGTCTTTCCTGACTTGTGTATTTTTGTTCCTAGGTATTTAAAAGATTCTACTTGATCTATTTCTCTGTCACCTATTTTTACTGCTGTGTTTTCATCATCATTACCTATTATCATTATCTTAGTTGTATCTATATTTATTTTTAGATTTCTTTTCTTTATTGCTGTTTTCCATACTTTAATATTATATTGTAGTTTTTCCTCGTCTTGGCGTAGATTACAAGATCGTCTGCGTAGATGCTTTCAAATATTTCCGTGGGTAACATATTTCTATAGCCAACCCTGTATTTTTTTACCGATTCCTTTACCTCTTTTATTACATCATCCATTATGATGTTGAATAAGGTGGGGCTCATAACACCTCCTTGTCTAAGCCCCTCTCTTGTTGTAAACTCCTCGGATATCAAAGTTCCTGTTCTTACTTAGTTCCTTGTAACTTGGTATAAACTTTTGAAAGCTTTGCATAAATATGTATCTTGTTTTTTCTACTTTTCTGTATTAATTGCTTGATTGTAAAAATATGATCTTGTACCCCTCAACCTTTCCTAAATGCACTTTGGGATTCCTCTAACTGTGGTTCCATAACTTTCTGTACCCTGTTTTCTAGAATGTGTTCATATATTTTGGCTATTGTACTGAGTAGTAAGATTCCACAGTAATTGCAGCACTCCTTATTGTCACCTTTTTACTTCCTTTTACGATAAAGGAAGTATTGGATTCACCCCAAAAATTCGAAATTGAGTTTTCAACAGATCTTCACGTTTTAGAGTCCCCTGATCCCAAAAAACATATTTTTTTTCATTGGTCTGTGTGTCTGTCTGTCTGTGTGTCTCTCTGTCTGTGTGTCTGTCTGTCTGTGTGTCTGTCTGTGTGTCTGTCTGTGAACAGAATATCTCAAAAACGAAAAGCGGTATGGCGTTGAAACTTCATATATAAGTTTTGTGTACTATGTATATGAGACAGCAAGCTTTTGAAAAAAATCGCATAACCGGAAGTAGGTGTTTACTCTTGTGATTTTTCAGTTTTTTTCGATTTTTTCAAAAACGGCTCTAACGTTTTTTTTTAAACTTTACATTTTTATTACATTTTGAATGTGTATTGATGTGAGATAGGTGATTTTCCAGTTGAATACTTTTAAAATGGGTTTCTTTTGTTTTTTTGTCTATTTTTTTTATCTCTTATTTTAAATAGAACACCCGGTATATTATTACATTTTTGAATTCAGCTTAAAATTCTAGAGAAAATTTGTCTCTTCAACTAACGCTCTATTTTGAACCGTTTTTGCAGAATTTGTAATTTTTGACAAATGCTTAAAACATTTTAAATAAAATTTTTGGCTAATTATAAGATCACTGTAAAAGGAAGTTGTGTGCGTGTATCACACCAGATTTTTTGTATAAGGGTATAATAATTCCCAGTTCCCAGTCCTTCGGTATTTTTCCTTTACTCATTATTTAATTGAATAACTTTCTTAGTGTTTCTCATCTTTCTTGCCCGTATTTTTCACCATTTCTGCGGTTATGTTGTCGTGTCCCGCTGCTTTGCTTCTCTTCAGTGCGCTTATTGTTTCATTGATTTCTTCTAGTGTTATTTCTTGACTGTTTTGCATTTGGCTTTATTTGCTCATCCTCATCTCTTTCTACAACTCGACATGTTTGATCTGTATTAAGGATCTCTTCAAAGTACTCCTTCCATCTAACTATAATATCACCTTCATCTAGTATTATTTTACCGTTTTTATTTTTCATATGTTTGACTGTGTACTTCTTTCCTTTCCTCATACTTGTGAGTACTTTATAGAATAGCTTTTTATTTTCGTGTCTGTTGCTGTCTCGCTGGCTCGAATTCTTCCCATGATTCCTGTTTCGCCTGTTTCACCATTTCTTTTACTTTAAGTCGTTGTGCTTTATAATCATTGTAGTTCTCATGTGTTCTAACTTGCAGGTACTTTTTCCATTTATCTTTCTTAATTTTAACTTCTTCTTCGATTCCTTGACTCCACCATCTTGTCTGTTCTTGTTTATTTTGATAATTCCACATATGCTTTGGTAGTTTCGAATATTATTTTCTTTATTTCGCTCCACAGCTCTTCTATAGAAAGTATATTTCCATTTATATATAACTGATCCATTTTTTCTTCCGTTCTTTTCTTATATTCTGTGTCTATTTCTGTTTCTTGCAGTTTGTATGCTCTAATTTTTTCTGTTGTTTTATAATTATTCCTCGCTGGAGTTTCATTTTCTTCTTTATCTTCATTTAATCTTATTTTCGATATTAGCAGGTGGTGGTCTGAATAAATTTCTGCCCCTCTTAACTCTCGTATCTTTTACTTTTTTCTTGTAATTGTTGATTTCCCACTTCTGCTGTACAAAAAATGTGTTCGTTATTTTTAAATTGTTAGTATTGCAGAAATCTATTAGTCGTTTGCCGTTGTTGTTTCTTGTATTCTCCCCATGTATTCCTATTGACTCACCAGTTTCATCATCTCGTTTGCCTACCCTTCCATTTATGTCCCCAATTATTATATATATATATATATATATATATATATATATATATATAATTAGCTCTTTAACCGCAAGCAGTTATGGCTACTTTTTTCAAAGTTTTCCAAATCCTGATTTGGGTCGGATTAATTCCCATTTCTTCTGTTGTTTTTTATATCATTTTTATTGTTTTAATTTTTAATCTGTGAGTTTTTTGCTTATTCTTGCTTCTTCTGCTATCTTTGCCCATTCCTTCCTCTTTTTACACTTCTCTTTCCAGTTCTTTATTCCTAGCTTCTTTAGGTCTTCTTCTACATCATCGAGCCATCTCAGACCAGGTCTACCTCTTCTTCTTTTTTCGGTTGGTGTCCATTCTGTTATTACTCGTATTGCTCTTTTTTTATCTGCCCTTATTACGTGACCTAACCATTTTATTCTCTGAGATTTTATATATGTAACAATAGCTTCCCCTTTCATTTGCTCCCCCAGTTCAAAGTTCATTCTTGGTCTAAATTCGTCTTCTTCTGTTCGTAATGGGCCCATTATTCTTCATAATATTTTCCTTTCAAACACTACTAGATCTTCTTCTTTTTTAGTTAAGGTTCATACCTCTATTCCATATGTCACTACTGGTCTAATAATGGTTTTATATAGTTGTAGTTTTGCTTTTTTATTTAGGTATTTAGAGTTTAAGAATGTTTTGTTTGCATAATATGCTCTGTGTCCCATCTGTATTTTTTGTTTTGTTTTTTCACTGGTCTTATATTTTTTATTATAAATTGTTATTCCCAAATATTTAAGGTTCTGGACTGCTTCAAATTTATAGCCTCTAATTTTAAGATATTCTTCATTGCTGCTGTCACTATATTTTAAATATTTAGTTTTATTTTCACTGATTCTTAAACCCCTTTTTTTTTCCTTCTCTATTCTCATGAAACTTTCTATTTGCCCCTCTTTTGTTGTACTGATAATTGTAACATCATCTGCGTAAGCGATAATTTGTGTGTTTTTAATATTTATTGTCCCTTCTACTCTGATCTTCTAATTGCACCTTCTAAGGCTATATTAAACAATGTAGCTGACAGCATATCTCCCTGCCTAAGGCCTTGTTGTACATTAAAGCTTTCAGTTGTATCACTTCCTATTTTCACTACTGCGGTTGAGTCTTTTAGGGTCATTTCGACAAGGTTTACTGTTTTTTGTGGAGTCTCTATGTACTGCAGTTCTTTGATTATCTTTTCTCTTATTACTTTATCGAAAGCCTGTTTAAAGTCTATGAATAGGATGTGAAGAGTTATGTGATATTCTTTTGCTTTTTCTAGTATTTGTTGTACAATGTGTATGGCGTCTGTGGTCGATCTCCCTTGTCTAAAACCTTGTTGGTAGTCCCCCTAGTTCGTTCTCTGCATGTTCCTGAAGTTTGTCTTTAATTATTTTGAGATCACTTTATAGGCCACATTTAGTAACGTTATTCCTGTATAATTTGAGCAATCCTCCAAGTCTCCTTTTTTGTGTATTGTAAAAATTACACCTTTCTTCCAATCTTCTGGCATGCTTTCTTCTCTCCAGATCAAGCATATTAGTTTCATGTAGTTTTTCGTGCAGTTTCTCACCTCCATATTTTAGGTATTCAGTAATTATTCCATCACTTCCTGGCGTCTTATTGTTTTTTAGGTGTCGTATTGCCTGTTTTATCTCTTCTATTGTTGGTTCTTGTATTTTTTCATCATTCTGTCTAATGTTCGTTTTTGCTATTGTATTCGTTTCCGTTTCCTTTCTGTATAGTTGTTCATAATAGTTCTTCCATATTTGTTGTATTTCTGTCGTTTCATATCTTGTCATTCCTTCTGTGTCTGTATATCCTGTAGTTTTTATTCTAAAGTTCTTTTCTAATTTTATTCTCTGGTAAAACATTCTTGTGTTTTTATTGTTATATTCATCTTGCATATCTTTTATTTTCTTTTCGTTCCAATCTCTCTTTTTTTGTTTACATGTGTTTCTTGCTAGGGAATTTGCGTCTTTGTAAATTTGTTTGTCTTCTTCTGCATTTGATTGCAACCATTTTATCCATGCTCGGTTTTTTCATCTCTTGTCTGCTTGCACTCTTGGTCGTACCATTCTTTACTTTTTCGTGTTCCTTGTGACCCACGCATTTTTCTGCTGTTTTCAAAATACTAGTTTTTATGTTGTTCCACTGGATTTCCATTCTTTTTGTATTTGTACAATCAGTGGGGGTTTGCTTTTGCTGAAGTTCTTGCGTTATTCCTTCTTCTAATGCTTGTTTCACCTTTCGTTCTTTTATTTTGTTTATATCCAATGTGTTATTTTTTTTTATTCACTCTTTTCCTCTTAGGTTTTTCCTTTCCTTGATCGTTGCAATTACTAAATTGTGGTCTGAATTACGTTGGCGCCTCGAAAAGATGTTACATCCTGTATGTTATTAGTTCTTTCTTTCGTTATCAGTACATGATTGATGTCCCCAATTATTATCAGTCTTCCTTTATAATCTTTACTGTTTCTGTAAGTTTTTCCCAAAATTCATCCTTTTTTGCATTTTCGTCTTTATTTGGGCCGTATATTACAATAATTATGGTGTCTTCTTCTTTCCTTATGTCTATTTCTATCTTTAGTATTCTTTCAGATATTCTTGTCCATTTCTTTATAAATTTATCAAATTCTTTTCTTATAATACAACACACACCCTCTTTTGCTCTTTGGTTCTGTTTTACTCCACTGTATATCATCATACGTCCCCCTTTTACTTGTAATTCACCTATTCCTTTCTTTTCGTTTCTGTAATACCTAATATATCTATTTTGTTCGTCTCAAATTCCTCAATTAATTGATTTTCTTTACCATGTATGCTTCTGATGTTCTAGATTCCCATAATCCATATTTTTTCTTTTTGTTTTTTCCATTCCGCTTTTTGTTTTTCAATTGGGTTAATTTCGCCTTTTTACTTAGTTTTCTCTCATGTCCTTGTCCATAGCCCTTGTCGTCCTTTTTCTTTCCATTCCTGATTCTTATAGTATTTTGACGTTTTTGTTATCTTTTGTAGTTGCTGTTCCAGACTTTGTTGGTTGGGGAACCTGTCGCTGATGGTTCGTTTATTTACATTGCCACCCTGGTAATCCGTGTCCTGTGTTGATGTCTGTATTTCATTTATTCCATACGTTATTCTGTTTATAATTTTACAATTTACACAAATATTTTACACAAATATTATACAAACAATAATCTTTGGTTAAACAAACGTAAACAACATTGACAAAACTAAACTATGCGAATGTGAGACAAACCTAGTATAATACATATAATACACAGATATTCGCATTATACCTCACTAGAGTTAGCGGATAACAACCCCGGAAGAACGCTCAAACACTCGTGTTCCGAAACAGACCTCATCCACTAACACAGTTCCATCTCTAGTCGACTTATATGACAACCGCATATACAACTTACAACTAATTTAACCCTAATGACGCACAGTGCCTTCCTTCCTCTCAGAACATATAAATAAAAAATTTAAGAAAATTGAAATACGGTTTTAACTTCCCTGGCGCTCAGTGCCATCTTATCCAGCTCCTAATAACACAGTGTATATCAACCTACAAAATATTGCCCCCTTGAAACAACATCTTGATAATAAACTCTGTAGCGAAATATCAACTAAATTATATAATAAAAAGAACCAGCATAAACTTAAACAACAACTGTACCTTGAATCTCTTATCCTGCACTCACTAAGTAAGCGCTTGCCCTATTCCGTACCAATTTTTTATTATAAAATTTTTCACAACATAACCAAAACAGCCTCTATTTCGCATCATTTGTATTTCAATCGGGGAGATCATTATATATACGTAAGCCAATACTTTTCCATGCTCGAACTCCGACGCTAATTCTCCGGTGTGGAATTTCAACTCTCTGATCCCTTGCTCTTCTCGTATTAGTGTTTCTTAGAAATAATAAATTACACTTCACACATATCCGCACCGAACTTATGCTGTATTGCTTCACGGTCAAGACCTCGCATTCGTTATATAAAGTAATTGTACTATATCTCAAGTTCTTAAATTTAATCAGTTCCAAGGCTTTGTTTTGTAATATTCCTCTTTTGTCTATCACAGTTTCATATGCACCACCCCACGCTATCGCGCCGTCCTTTAATACTGAATAAAAGAATACGTAGTATGCACTCATTGATTCCTTCTGACCTAATACCAGCCTCAACTTTTCCAAGATGTACAGCGAACTCCTCAATCTCACCGCCATCGCATTGATATGTTCTCGCCATTTCAAATTTGAATCACACTGCAATCCCAAATACTTGACTACGTCCAACCTTTGTATTTCGATTCAATTGCAATTATTTCTTCCCACACATTGTCCACAACTGCTGAGGATTAAATAAGCAAACATTCATCGACGTCTATTTTATTGACATTGTTGGTATCCATACGTGTTTTGAAATTATATAAATTTTCATATTTATTTTGGATTTTGCAGAAAAAAGATTTAGCTAACGCTCGGTCATAACACTACAGCTGCGGAAGGAAATGATACATTTTCCTCCCTAATAATACAAATAGCTATTATTTATAATGTTGAGGGGGCAAATTCCTCTCCAGTTGGAACTCTACTTCTAGTTAGTCCAAGAGCCAGCAGCGGGTTTGCTTACAGTATTTTTAACAAGTGTGTAACTATCATGGAAGGTCCCTTTGAATATACTGAGAAGGAACTCCGAAGTCTGGCAAGCCTGCGGTGGTGGTTTTAGCCCCCTTGCGTCCTTGAAGGATGGAAAAAAATAATAAGACAAAAGGTATAATAACAAGTTTGGCGCTTTGATATGTTAAAGATAACCATATCTTATGTAAGTTAAAAAATTGACAGACGCTTTTGCAGATGGTAAGTTTACCCCAGATTCGCATAAAGTTGCATAATGAACTTAACCATTTACAGTAAAATATCGAGAGATTAAAAAAAACTGTACCTCAGCGGGCTGTGGAAACTCAAACGTGTGAATAATAAGTTGGTGGCACTGTAAGTCTGTCAAATTCGGAGGTTAGCAGGTTAGGTTTTCCGTCAGTTTTGACACAGACTGACACAAAACCTAACCTGCTAACCTCGAACTTGACAGACTTACAGTGTTACCAACATATTATTCATAGGTTTTGTGTCAGTTTTGACACATTATTTCTTTTCACCCTTCAAGACGCAAGGGGGCTAAAACCACCACCGCAGGCTTGCCAGACTTCGGGTTTCCTTCTCAGTATATTCAAAGTTACACGCTTGTTAAAAATACTGTAAGAAATCCGTTGCTGGCTCTTGGACTAAGTAAAGAGCTGTTCTTCCTAAATTTTTCTTCACGAGAAGATACTCACTGTGGTGTGTTTTATCTGTTTTCAACGTTTCAGCTATCACTTGATCTACTCCTGGTGCTTTCCCACTTTTGTTTTGGAGAATTATTGTTTCCATTTCTTTTTTCAACAGAGAATTGTGTTCGCTACTAGTTTGTGAGAGTTCTTAACCCTCCTGTTGACGGTTGGATCAGAATCACACCATTCGACGGGTTGGGTCTCTCAGACCCAAACTGTGTTTTTTTTTTTTCCCCTAATAACACATTAATATGCCCAGTTTCTGGCATGCATTTGTTAACCTGTTCTATTTTGCACTGCAAAGAGTAAAAATAGTTGTGAAAAAAAACATTAACTTGGGAGGTCCCATTTATTAAAAAAAAAGTTACATGTAATGCAAGATTTCAAAAGAAATTATAAATTGAAAAAAACGAAAAAGACAATAACAATAACATACAATTATTTGTAAAGTATATGGCTGAATAAGTGTACATAAATTTGATACACAAAATATTGAATGGAAAATTTCGTTAATCAAATTTTGCCGCACAGTCGGCGCAGCATGGTTTTGTGTGTTCCAAACAAATACAGAACCACAAAACAAGTTCATAAAGAACGGGGATTCCCCTCCAGAAGATAAACTATTTAGAGTAAGAAAGGTAAATCCCCTAAACTCGAGATAAAAGTTTGCTAACATGCAAAACACACAGAAACGATAAACAGTTTAAATTTAGGGACTTACCCGTATGTAAAAGATTCTGCGTGAATACTTAGAAACTAGGGGAAGGCTCTAAGAATGTTTTATGCCTAAAAATGGCACAAAATTAGTCCCTTTACGAAATACGAAAAAATAAATTGTAGGAAAAAAACTTACACGAGTACACGGGTTGGGTTTGACAGGCCCAAAGCCCTTCTGGCTGCCAAACGACAGATGATAAAATTAAGACAAATTAAGGAAAACATGTCTTTATTAAAGTTAGGAAGGTACCAAAAAGCTAAAGGAAATTTAAAAAATTATTTTAAAAAATACAACAAAAAATATATTTGCCTGGGCCTCACAGACCCAGCCCGTCAACCGGAGGGTTAATAAGTGGAGGTACAATTCCTATTTTATCAACATTCATAAAATCATAATCTTCTTGGCTACTAGTATAATAAATTTTAATTGTGCAAGATGTCACAGCTTTTTATTATTAGATGTCCTCTGTCATATGTTTTTTACGTTAGGATGTTGAAGCAGAAAAAAGTCTTATGAAATTGTATGAAAAAACACGTATTGTACGATTCAAAAACCAAGATCGTACAATAGCTGTTAAAAACAAAGTAAAATATTGAATATAATATTTGAAATCTTTTAATAAATTAATTGAGGGTACGTATAAGGTGCACTTAATTATAATAAACAGTTCCAGGTTCAGAAAAACGGAGATCTGAAGGGTCACCAGCGAGGTTTGAGCATGACCAGCCCTCATTTGCACCGCTACGACAAGCTGCAGCAAAATGAAGTGAAGGACGTCCTGTTGTGCTTCTTATTTATTGTCAAATATGTCGGAGAGGAGCAGCTCATCACGTGGTGGCAACAGTGCACTGATGGAGATGTGGTCAATTCTTTGCCGTACTCGAAATGTGCTTGTACTGCTTCAAATACGTCGGAAAAAGAAATGTGACCATTGTCAAAGCCCCTGCCGCAGACAGCATAAAATCCAAAGCGCCCAAAGCACATACCCTACCGGCACGGATGAACCCACCTGATTTAATCACGAAAACACAGGAACCCTCGTGACTTACACTACGATAAACCGGGAGAACTTAGTCAACACGGAGAACGAAGCGAGCAGGCACCAACAGGCAGTTCTGGAGCAGCACATGGCCAGCGAAGTGGGGCTCATCGTTCTCGACTGTTTAGGCCTCTATTGCATTCACTTCGTACAAATTTGCTGGCGAGTGAAGGGGACAACACAGTTATGAAGAAGGTCTTCGACATTTATTTGTCTTTTATACAGATAGGCCAAAGCGAGGTGCTGTTCAAGCATATCTTTGCCGCTGTGAGGGCCTTCATTAACATTATTCGATTGTTTTGTTTAAAGGAAATGCGATACTGTGTGGCCGGCTGTGCTACGAGCTTTTGCGTTGCTGCAACAGCAGGTTAGCATCGGTCCGGCAAGAATCATGTGCAATCTTGTACCTTCTGATGCGCAGCAACTTCGAATTCACTGGCCGTAAGGGGCTAACTAGGGTGCACCTGCAAGTTATAATTTCCGTTTCCCAAATGCTAGGCAACGTTATTGGACTGAACAATGCGAGATTCCAAGAAAGCTTGTCGCTGATCAATAGTTACGCAAACAGTGACAAAGTAATGAAAGGCACCGGCTTTCCTGGAGAAGTGAAGGATCTGACGAAACGCATTCGAACTGTCCTAATGGCAACGGCGCAAATGCGCGAACATCATCACGACCCGGAAATGCTTGTTGACTTGCAGTACAGCCTGGCACACTCTTACGCCTCGACCCCAGAACTGAGACACACGTGGCTTGAAACCATGACAAGGCATCACGTGCGTGATGGAAATTTCTCTGAGGCCGCTTGTTGCCAGCTGCATATCGCAGCGCTGATGGCGGAATACTTGAAATTGAAAAAGATACAAAACTGGGGTGCCGAGGCTTTCAGTAAAATATCCTCCAACATTACCAAAGATGAGCGGGGTCTCAAACTTGACGCCGGAGTGCAAGATGTACAGTACACCCGAGTTTCTTTTATTGAACAAGTCGAAGTGTGTCGAATACATTGAAAAATCAGAACGGTACGAGATTTTGGCGAGCTGTACAAGCTGATTGTTCCTGTGTACGAAAAGAAACGCAACTACGAGCTCCTCAAGCACTGCTACCAAAACTTGGCGCAGAATTATAGCAAGGTGGTTGAAGTTAACAAGTCGGGGCAGGCGATTGCTTGGTCGTTTCTACAGGATCGTCTTCTACGGGCAAGCGTATTTTGAGGAAGATAGCGGGGTGGAGTACGTCTACAAGGAACCCAAAGTGACGTCGCTCAGTGAAATTTCTGAACGTTTGCATCGACAGTATTTGGAGAAGTTTGGACAGGATGTGGTGCGAATGATTCAGGACTCGGCTCCTGTAAGTGGTGGTTTAATGTTAGAAAAGCAATTTTGATATTTTGACCGTTGCAGATTGTGGCCAGCGAGTTGGACCAAAAGTTTGCCTACATCCAAGTTACTCATGTTACGCCGTATTTTGAAAAGACTGACCTCGAGGAGCGGCAGACGGATTTTGAATTGAACCACGACATTTGTTGTTTTATGTTTGAAACGCCTTTTACGAAGGATGGCAAGACTCGAGGCAATCCTGAAGAACAGTGGAAGAGAAGGACGATTATTACGAGTATGTAACTAATGAAAATATAATATAAAACCATAGAATAAATGTATTAACAAGATTCATTTTTATGAAGTAATTCGTAGCACATATTAAATGTGCTCGTGATATTTTGATTAATTATTCATAAAGCTGATCTCCCACTGTAAATATTTTGATTTAAAAAAAAGTAATACTCCTATTCCCTTAAATTATTGAAATTTCGCTACATATACCATGATGTTATTATTCCCTTACATGGCACAAAAAGGGACCTCTTAGTGAGTTAAATCAAGAGTTTTTTTTATTTGTGGAAAGTTGAATGGAGAATAATAACGACACACAATTTTTGTGAAGTACAGGGTGTTACGAAATTTGGCCTAAAGTTGTTTTTAAACCCCTGATTCTCCGTGTCTGGATTGTTACAATTGGCAAATTTAAGTACAGTAATTGGTCAGTAAGAGTAACTAACATTTATTTATTTTGAAATCAATATCTCTATTCTGGGGAAGATTTTTAATAAAATATATATTATAAACAGGCATAAAATCAAATTGTCCTCTAATGAAATTCCCTAAAAATATTAAAATTACATATTTAAAATAATTTTATGTAAATAATATTTTACGAAAGGCTAGCGTACAAAGCACCAGCTTCTATACTGCTAAGGTAACATACAAATATGTAATTTTAATATTTTTAGGACTTTCATTACAAGACAATTTGATTTTATGCCTGATGATGGCATCTTGTTAAATTATTTTCTTTACGCATTGCATATGCTGAAACAATTGTAGCGGTTCGTATTAATAATGATTTGGAAATGACTAATCAATAACACATGAAAATACCAGCAGAGGCTGAAATATCCTTAAACCGAATCAGAGAAGAGGATAACTTCAAAGAACCATGACAAAAACTACACAATATCATACATGCCTCCGATGAAGCACTTGGGATGAGAAAAATTAATATCAATGCGAAACTAAATACAAAACCATGGTTCACCAAACAAGTTAATAGTCCATTTACTAAAGGAAAAAAGTTCTAACGTCATTGACTCAAAATCGATTTTGAACATTTTTTTTTTTATTA
>CALNHX010011300.1:0-33184 GCA_940337035.1 Agriotes lineatus
ATTTTCTTGTTTATGCCGTACTGTTAACGTGCTGTTAATTTATGTGTATATTCTAGATACCTTGAGCATAATGTATTTGGGTGTTAAGTTTATATTTGAAATTAACATTACGCAGTGAACGCCAATTGTATACGAGGCTGGTTTAGTATTGGGTTTGTCTCAATTACGTACGTACCTTGTCTCTGAATACAATATATACAATATTTTATTTCGGTGCACGGAACTACCTTCTTATATTGTTCGTCTGCATGTATTGGAAATAAATAACACTTTAATTCCGCCGTATTTTCCTTTCTGTAATGGTTACAGATTATCAAAGGGCCTGGGTCGGATAAATGTAATTTTGAAATATCTCCCTTCAATGTAATTGCGATTACCATATCACTGGAGAATCTTCCAACTTATAGTCGCGAGTTGTTGAACAATCAAGCTGGTGGCGCCCGTATTTGATTTTGATCATTTGATTTGTTAACCCACTCCCTTCTCGAGAGTTGCTCAGTTGGGTCTAGGACATATCGCCGAATGGACAAAACGCCGAATCGTATTTTAATGCCCAAAACGCCGAATCGTGCCCAAATCGCCGAATTCGTTTGAGTGGACAAATCGCCGAAAATGCCCAAAACGCCGAATGCTGTCGGTGGACATATTGCCGAAAATGGACAAATCGCCGAATTAGTTGGCGTGGACAAAACGCCGAAAATGCCCAAAACGCCGAATTCTCTCGGTGGACATATCGCCGAAAATGGACAAATCGCCGAATTAGTTATCGTGGACAAAACGCCGAAAATGCCCAAAACGCCGAATTCTGTCCGTGGACATATCGCCGAAAATGGACAAATCGCCGAACCGTGTAAAATGACCCCACATGGATCGGAAAGTTGGCATCGCTCGATTTTGTTCAAAACTCCCGTTTGTGTCGGTGGACATATCGCCGAAAATGGACAAATCGCCGAATTAGTTAGCGTGGACAAAACGCCGAAAATGCCCAAAACGCCGAATGTTGTCGGTGGACACAACGCCGAAAATGGACAAATCGCCGAATTAGTTAGCGTGGACAAAACGCCGAAAATGCCCAAAACGCCGAATGCTGCCGGTGGACACATCGCCGAAAATGGACAAATCGCCGAATTAGTTACCGTGGACAAAACGCCGAAAATGCCCAAAACGCCGAATTCTGTCGGTGGACATATCGCCGAAAATGGACAAATCGCCGAATTAGTTACCGTGGACAAAACGCCGAAAATGCCCAAAACGCCGAATTCTGTCGGTGGACATATCGCCGAAAATGGACAAATCGCCGTATTAGTTAGCCTGGACAAAACGCCGAATCCTGTGAGTGGACATATCGCCGAAAATGTCCAAAACGTCGAATTAGTGGCGTGTACCAAACGTCAAAGTTGTAGAAATCACCAATTCCTGTTAGTGGGTATGGTACAAATTAAGGATGCAGAATATTTTACGGCCAAACAAATAGCGAGAATTGTTTTCAAGTTGTTATTTCTAAGTTACAACAATAATAAATTTAACTAGCAATTGCTGCCAGCATAAACAACACCTGTAAACTAATAGTTGATATTCTAACTACAATTTTTGATATCCCGTGTGCATTTTTGTGATTGAGTATTGAGGGTGGTGTCATTTTGTTCCTTATGCCGGGACCCGCGACTGGGATGAGCGAGGGGGCTATTTGGGGATAAGTTATTATTTTAAAATATAAATAAAGTAAATATGTTTTAAAAACCAGAATATCTATTTCATATTCTATATCGCGCATATACTGTAACTTATAATCTATTAAAATAAAGTGATAATTGACCGTCATTGAATCCAAAATGGCGAACTTTAATTTTTTTATTTAAAAAACTCTTTGAATATAACACAAAAGGAAGGAGCATTTACCAGATGAGGTTGCGTAGAGAATGGAGGTTGCATATGGCGGATAGTTGTTTTCGTTTGACACTGGCGTACTGTCTGTAAAGGATATATTATGGGTTTATTATATATCAACGATCAACATTTTATGTATTTCTACACATTTATATCGGGTGATTATAAATGTTTTTCCATCAAGCTACTTATGAAATATTTGTTATATGAATAATATGTAGGTGGCACTGCAAGTCTATGTCAAATTCGAAGTTAGCAGGTTAGGTTTTGCGTCAGTCTTGATTATAAAATCGCCCGGTATATTAATGCCTAGACAAGCTATTAGGTTAGCTTATTGGAATGTATATATATGAATTAAATAAATTATTATTTATTATTATTATATTATAATTGTTTTACTGAGTTTAAAAATTGTCGTTATTTGTATTAAACAAATTTTAATAAAAAAACATTATGTAAATTAATTCACATTAACGTTAATTTAACGAGTTTCTGCTACAATCGCAAAATTTATATGCTGATAAATATAGAATAAGTTGGAGTTTTAACAAATTTATTTATTTTAATTCTTCTTAAATTTATTTATTTCCAACAGACAAATATAAATATTTCTAATATATGTATTTTCAAAAATAAATTATAAATTGACATTTTTAATAAAAGTAGTAAATAGACCACATAAGGAAACATTCTTGTGCTTGGCCTTTTTCTACCTTAAATTTTACTAGAATTGTTCTAAGCTTTTCTATATTGACTGCACTTTTTTATTTGTATGTGTTGTTTCACAAGATTGTCTGAATATATTTTGTTAATCGGTTGTTATTTCGTCATTTGTCAACGCACAAACATCTAACAGAAATCCTAGAAATGCAAGTTTATAATGTGTTTACTGCATTCAGTCTAGACACTATATATTATATACTAGCTGACCCGGCAAACGTTGTTTTGGATTATGACATGATGGGGAAAACCTTTCAAACCATTAAGCACAGAATGATAAAAGTATGACTGCAAATAGAAAGTCGTACAGTGCATAGAAAAACACACTTTCGATATTTTCCAATTTTCCGGCTGTCCCTTTGGATTTTTCCGAATTTTCTTTTTTTGCTAAACCACCTCGGGAGTAAGGCGAACAAAACAAAAAAAAACCATCCAAATCGGTCAAGTCGTTCTCGAGTTTTTGCGTTACTAACACGCGGTGAGTGATTTTTATATATACAGATTATATTGCTTAAATAATGTGCAATCATTTATCCAAAATGAATAATTGGGCTAGTCAATAGCGTGTTTCTTGTGTTTACCAATTCGTCAAAACTAATTTTGTGATTTCAACCAAACGCGCCTCTTGCGAGAGAACAATGCCGGCATTAAAATTCGGACGAAAAGCCCAATGGGGTGGAAATGCCGAAAACGTCATAGGTACCTGGGACATTAGAAGAATTAACAAATTCTCAACATTCTATTACATACAATAGGTACCTAACTATTGTTTCTTTTACTAAGCGGTACAAACTTATTTTCGTGAACAAACTTTGTTGTCAATCATGGATTTCGAGTACTTTTTCTGCCAAATTACCCAAAGAATTATTTGAATAACTTGGCATTTTTCCTTGAAGAATTCATTAGCAAGCGCAGTATATAACACAGGCAAAGTTGTTGTATGAGCGTTACATGTTTTTCTTCAAATAAATTTATAAAAAAGGCCACGCTCCACAACTCAAGAATGCCAGTTGATCCAATATAACTTCCAATAGATTTGAGTACAGCTATTATTATGTGCAATTCTCATGTAATGATCACCCAATTTTCGGTTAAAAAATGCCATCTTTAGATGTATCAAAGGCCATTGTAGTCGCCGGTTTACAGTCACAACTAACTTTTCCAGTTTGGTGATGCAGGAAGTAATGGCAAAACAGATATGTGTGTTTTGTGTCTGCTATCATATACCATGGAATTGTGGGTAGACAGAGTTATTAGCACTTGATTGGAACTATAAGTCTGACTTAAATTAACAATTTCGCCTAGCAACCATATGATATCTTACGTTGCAACTTCTGTTAGATAATGACGGAACATCAACAGTCATAGTTGACTTTTTTGTTTAGCACCCTTTGGAAGGAACCAGGACAGTGTGTAAATTGTTTCCGGAAATGTTTTAGAAATGTAAGCACACTGGGCCATAAATACCGCCACTACCTCTTTTATTTTTTATGGCACTTAAACATTTTATAAGTTTGCTATTTGTTTTGTATAATCGATTACCTTTAATTTGATACCCAACAAGTTCATGTTTAGTTTTTTCTTTGAATATAAAACAACAGGAAGGAGTCTGGTCTTTTATTGGCCGTACTTAAAAGTGCGACTGAAATCGCCATATGCAACCTCCAAGTATGACTCATTTGTGGTAGTTTATTCATGGTAGTTCTCAAATAACGTGATCATCGGGGTATAATTTTTGCATTTTAATTGTATAAAGCCTTAGTCAATGCGTACTTATTTTCAGATAATGTTTATTTACAAGCTGGTTGGTAATTAAAATTAAAATATTGACTGTCCTGAACTGCCGGCAAGACTTAACTTTCATATACCTGATATAAGAACGAGAAATGGTCTCACATTTGTTAATACTTGTCCTAGGACAAATTCCTATAAAAATTCATCACTTTTTGCAAGCACTGCATCATACAATCTTATTAATAATCAAATTGACATATTCCACTGTGACTTGAAAGGTTTTTCTAAGGATTTGTTTTATACTGTAAGTTTATTGTAATCTTAGGTTGGTTTTCGACTGTATAATAGAAATTATGTGTAAGTTAGTTCTAAATATGAAATTGTAGACTTTCTATAATTGGGCTTCCTGTCTGTTGGAAATAAATAAATTTAAGAAAAATTAAAATAAATAAATTTGTTAATTTGTTTTCCCCATCATGTCATAATCCAAAACAACGTTTGCCGGGTCAGCTAGTATATAATATATAGTGTCTAGACTGAATGCAGTAAACACATTATAAACTTGCATTTCTAGGATTTCTGTTAGATGTTTGTGCGTTGACAAATGGCGAAATAACAACCGATTAACAAAATATATTCAGACAATCTTGTGAAACAACACATATAAATAAAAAAGTGCAGTCAATATAGAAAAGCTTAGAACAATTCTAGTAAAATTTAAGGTACTGTAGAAAAAGGCCAAGCACAAGAATGTTTCCTTATGTGGTCTATTTACTACTTTTATTAAAAATGTATACCTAGGTCAATTTATAATTTATTTTGAAAATACATATATTAGAAATATTTATATTTGTCTGTTGGAAATAAATAAATTTAAGAAAAATTAAAATAAATAAATTTGTTAAAACTCCAACTTATTCTATATTTATCAGCATATATATTTTGCGATTGTAGCAGAAACTCGTTAAATTAATGTTAATGTGAATTAATTTACATGTTTTTTTAATTAAAATTTGTTTAATACAAATAACGACAATTTTTAAACTCAGTAAAACAATTATAATATAATAATAATAAATAATAATTTATTTAATTCATATATATACATTCCAATAAGCTAACCTAATAGCTTGTCTAGGCATTAATATACCGGGTGATTTTATAATCAAGACTGACGCAAAACCTAACCTGGTAACTTCGAATTTGACATAGACTTACAGTGCCACCTACATATTATTCATATAACAAATATTTCATAAGTAGCTTGATGGAAAAACATTTATAATCACCCGATATAAATGTGTAGAAATACATAAAATGTTTATGAAATTGAATATCGTGATATATAATAAACCCATAATATATCCTTTACAGACAGTACGCCAGTGTCAAACGAAAACAACTATCCGCCATATGCAACCTCCATTCTCTACGCAACTCATCTGGTAAATGTTCCTTCCTTTTGTGTTATATTCAAAGAGTTTTTTAAATAAAAAAAATTAAAGTTCGCCATTTTGGATTCAATGACGGTCAATTATCACTTTATTTTATTAGATTATAAGTTACAGTATATGCGCGATATAGAATATGAAATAGATATTCTGGTTTTTAAAACATATTTACTTTATTTATATTTTAAAATAAAAACTTATCCCCAAATAGCCCCCTCGCTCATCCCAGTCGCGGGTCCCAGCATAAGGAACAAAATGACACCACCCTCAATACTCAATCACAAAAATGCACACGGGATATCAAAAATTGTAGTTAGAATATCAACTATTAGTTTACAGGTGTTGTTTATGCTGGCAGCAATTGCTAGTTGAATTTATTATTGTTGTAACTTAGAAATAACAACTTGAAAACAATTCTCGCTATTTGTTTGGCCGTAAAATATTCTGCATCCTTAATTTGTACCATACCCACTAACAGGAATTGGTGATTTCTACAACTTTGACGTTTGGTACACGCCCACTAATTCGACGTTTTGGACATTTTCGGCGATATGTCCACTCACAGGATTCGGCGTTTTGTCCAGGCTAACTAATACGGTGATTTGTCCATTTTCGGCGATATGTCCACCGACAGAATTCGGCGTTTTGGGCATTTTCGGCGTTTTGTCCACGGTAACTAATTCGGCGATTTGTCCATTTTCGGCGATATGTCCACCGACAGAATTCGGCGTTTTGGGCATTTTCGGCGTTTTGTGCACGGTAACTAATTCGGCGATTTGTCCATTTTCGGCGATGTGTCCACCGGCAGCATTCGGCGTTTTGGGCATTTTCGGCGTTTTGTCCACGCTAACTAATTCGGCGATTTGTCCATTTTCGGCGTTGTGTCCACCGACAACATTCGGCGTTTTGGGCATTTTCGGCGTTTTGTCCACGCTAACTAATTCGGCGATTTGTCCATTTTCGGCGATATGTCCACCGACACAAACGGGGGTTTTGAACAAAATCGAGCGATGCCAACTTTCCGATCCATTTGGGGTCATTTTACACGGTTCGGCGATTTGTCCATTTTCGGCGATATGTCCACGGACAGAATTCGGCGTTTTGGGCATTTTCGGCGTTTTGTCCACGATAACTAATTCGGCGATTTGTCCATTTTCGGCGATATGTCCACCGAGAGAATTCGGCGTTTTGGGCATTTTCGGCGTTTTGTCCACGCCAACTAATTCGGCGATTTGTCCATTTTCGGCGATATGTCCACCTACAGCATTCGGCGTTTTGGGCATTTTCGGCGATTTGTCCACTCAAACGAATTCGGCGATTTGGGCACGATTCGGCGTTTTGGGCATTAAAATACGATTCGGCGTTTTGTCCATTCGGCGATATGTCCAGGTCCCGCTCAGTTGGCCCGTTGAACGCTAGTGGTTACGGAACTGTTTTGGTATTCACAGCTTGCTATTCTGCTTATATTGAAGTGTCACAAGATGATCGTTAGTTATGCTAGTGCTATTGGGTATTAGAACGTTCAGAGGCCTTAAACTGAACCTACAAAACTCGGTTCTTCTAATTTACAAAACATACCAAAATACATTTTCAATAAATTTTTGTGACAAAGCGTTTATACAGAATGCTACATCTCTTGTCTTTTTCTTCTTTTTCTTTGATTCCGTTACGATTATTTTATTTATTATTAATATTTTTTTTCTGAATATTTTATTTTATAATTTTAAATACATTTCCCGTTTGATCAATATTTAAATGGAAATGTAAAATATTAAAAATTACCTGTCCTTGGCTTGTCTGCAGCATTTTGTCTTAAAAATTGCACCCCCATTTCTTACTGGTTTTAGATCTTTAATTATTAAATGTATAGGTTTATATATTTGTAATATGCCAGTAGAGTCTGGTTAACTGGGGCACCTATTAATCGGGACGGCTGCTGTTTGGGCCAACTAACGGTCAATTTATTGCCGATAGCGGATAAGGAATAAGTAATAAACACAAAATCGTTTTGCCAAATGTGGATTTACAAAATCAGATTGTATACGCAGTGTTTTATAAATAATGGTAGAAGCATAAACTGTAGATTCTAGCGATTAAAATATACAGATTAAGTTGCGAGTGGCTTAAATGAAGACTGTTAAAATTATTTTTTTTAAATGACGACTATTACAGGTTTCAGTCGCGAAATTGGTAAAAGTAGATGTTCGAACGCGAAGAATAATATCTATTAATTATTTCTAAATTGCTCATAGAGCACGCTACATCTAAATTTGTTTTTTTTTTTCAGTAAGTAGCTGTTTACATAGGGTGTTGAAAAAAGGGATAAGTATTTAATGGGCACATAATACGATCACAAACAAGTTAGTCTTTTTTGATAGCTTAAATAAATTATTTGGTTTAATTTTTATAATTTAGCCCCACAAAACACAATTATCAAAGATGTTCGAAATGCCCTCCTCCATGTCGACGCCGCATCTACATCTTCTCAGAAAGAACTCTGCACTCTCAAGAAATCTTTATCTTGCTCGAATTGTTTGGCAACTTTGTTCAATTTGATGTTGCAACTCAGCAAGATTATGTACAAGTGTTGCGTACACTAAACTTTTTAAGTGACTCAAAATACTAAAGTTTAAAGAAGAGATGTAGGAGGCCATCGAATGGGACTCCTTCACCCAGGTCCACCCTACCACCAACTATAAAATGCCTAGCCAGATAATCATACCGAAACGCTGTTGATCTCCAGATTCAACAACTGCTTGGGGATTGTCGTCCGACCAAACGTGATTACTGTAGAAATTAAAAATAGTAAATTCAACCTCATCAGTGAAAAGGATGTTAGTAGCAAAATCCTGGTATTCAGCAGCTTCTCGTAAAAACCACTGACAGAATATCATTCTTGCTTTGTGGTCAGAGCGAATAAGGACTTGTACCCGTTGAATATGGTACGGATATACACGTTGATGATGAACAGTTCTGTAAATACTACTTACATCCACTCGGGCCATATCGTCTATTTTAGCTTTGGAATACAAAGACATTGTGATTTAAATCAGTATTAATAGAATCCCACTATTCCGACAACGTCGAAACTATGAATTTCTAGTATAGTATATTTTAAGCTATCAGAAAACGTAT
This sequence comes from Agriotes lineatus, assembly GCA_940337035.1. Classification (NCBI taxonomy): domain Eukaryota; kingdom Metazoa; phylum Arthropoda; class Insecta; order Coleoptera; family Elateridae; genus Agriotes; species Agriotes lineatus. The sequence goes on from CALNHX010011300.1 coordinate 8,928, forward strand.
TCATCGCACTGCAAACTAATAAATACACAACATAATTTATTTAAGCTATACCCATAATTATGTATCAAGACTTTTTAAGTTTACATATTTAACCCATTTTCAACACCCTCTATAGTCATTATAAAAATGTATACTTGGCAGAACTCGCCAAAGTGAACAACGTTGCAGAAATTTGCAGATTAAATGTTCAATTCCATCTATTTTGTGTATTTTTGGAACTACAATTCAACTGAATATAAAAACAAATTAGATCGATTCTTTTTCATGAGACTTGCATTTAGAAATAATTAAAAGCGTGACATATTTTCATATCAAAATCGCAATGAAATTACCAGAAAAGTTTGTGCTACATATCGACATCTGCTTTGCGTCGTGTGTAGTGTTCTCTGAGTGTGCCAAAAATAAGTAGATAATACTTTCTGCAACCGTCTTAAAAGCAACTACTTTAAATTAAATACCAAAAAATGACGTATTGTTTTACTAATACAAACAGTACACATACTATTTTTTTCTGCAATCTAGAAGAGTACAAAATATTCAAAATTTCAGATGATTGACTCTTTTTGATGTTTCTCATTTAAAAATCATTATGACAGCTGCATCCATAGACGACGAGTTAGGACTTATTTCTAGTTTTTAGGAAGTAAAAGTACTTTTATTTCCTCTTGACTTGTTAAAAGGTCGTTTACTGTCGTCTGAACTGATTCTGTAAATGAGTGTTTACAGACCCGGTGCCTGGAAAATGTTGCCAGTGTGATTTTAGAAACACCTTGTTTTCTAAAAAACACATCCTTTAATAATCACTAATATGAATTTTTATGATTTTCAGCAAGAGGAAATAGAACGATGTACGTGACACGCTTACAAATAGCCTTTATTGGGGCTCACCGGATTACAGAGCTCACTCCTACGTCGCTCACCCTGCAAATTATCCGGTTCGCCCATAAAGGCTAATTTACTAAGCTTGCCACGTAAATAACTATTAATCCTAGGAACTAAAAGTGTTGCATATCAATATACACTTTTTGTGCCAGTAAGAGAAACGTCAAAATTTTGAATATGTTGTACTTTTCTAGGTTGCAGAAAAAATAGAGTATGTATTATTCGGATTAAAAGTGGTTTTGTTTGACTTGTATAATTGCTTGTCAGATAAAGTGCCATTTCTAATCCTAATAAAACAGTATACTATATTTTCTCGCCTTCGAAAACATACTGCTACTGATTTTCATTTTTTTTTGCAAAAAGTATTTTCTAATACCCTGTGTCTCATTAACCAGCAATATTTTATTTAAAGGCATATTTGGCTTAATCTTTATATGTTTATCTCTAAAATGTACAATTCATATTTGCATCATTACTTACGAAACACTCCGAATATGTATTATATAGAAACCTTCAATGACATAATGAAGATGAAGATTGTGAGGAAACAAATTACAGGAAAAAGGCGTTACTGACATAATTATGTATGTTAAAATATACGTTATACCTACATTATGTATATGTTTGTTTTAACTGTATCTATTTATAAATACGAGGGATCGTTTTTATATTCCCGGACTAAACATGAAAACAAACAGCTATTTTACCGAAAGGAAATTGTTTTTCAACATAGTCCCATTGCTTAAGAATGCAAGTATTAGAAAGTTTTAATGACAACTGTAAACCCTTATAAAGGTAATTTTTTAATTTTTTGTTTAAATGACCACCTCTCTACAGCTGCTGTGACATCGTTGTCGTTCCTGAACCTGCTTCGCCCGAGGTTTTTTTTAAAATTCGATGAAAAAAGTAATCAGAGGAAGCTTGATCTGGACTGTGAGGAGTATGGTCTAATTTCTTAAAGCCGTAGTACCCTGTTGACGTGTAACGCAACGCCAGGATATTCGATTTATTCATTTTGTCATTTTAGTGTGACCCTTCACCAAACTTCATAAAAAACAGGGGCGGACTGGCTAGGGATGCAGGGATGCGATCGCATCCCGGGCCCTTGATCCGTCCGGGCCCGCAGGCTGTAAATTAAAATGCAACACCACTAACGCGTTTACACAGGCACATTTTGGCCCCAGGGCCCCCGCCCCGCAATTAATTTGTAATCCATGTATTCCCCATTTTCAGAATAATAATGCTGATGCATGCAAATATTGTATACCATGTGCATTTAAATTGCTCTATAAATATAACGTCCACTCGTCAGCGTATACAACCGTATACGTTGCGTACAAGTTTCTAATGACACTGGCGTGTACGCAAGTAAACTGTGAACGAAGTTACAAATAGTGAAAACTCGATTGTGACTTCAATGAAGCAGGATCTTCTGGAGGCACCTTTACTAATCAGTATTGTGACGTTTCATTCCCTTACTAAGGGCGTCAAATTTTTACCTCGGGTTAAGCTCAAAATCGGATAATAACGTTCACTCAAATATATATTCGATTAGTAAAACCACTAGTTATTACCCAAATAAATATAATGTTTTTAGCTATATACAAAGGTTATTTAGAAATAACTGAATTGTACATTATTTAATATGTTCTACGGAGACGGTATCTGGTTTTGTGGGTCGCGCTGCAACCCACTACACCGGGGCGTGTTGCGGTTTCCTAATGAACTGCGTAGGTTGTTTGGATCGTCTACCCCCACGCAGGTTGATTCTTTGAAAAATGGTCTGAGTAGATCTTTTGTTCCTTCGAACTTGACCTTCCGCAACAGTTGTTGACAGTGATTTTAAGCTGTAATTTGCCCGTGAAATTAGCGATTTTTAAGGGTTACCTGGGGCCGGCGTTAGTGGTAACTCCTGGCGCGGAGGCCGCTGGTATCTTACGCAAGCTGGGCAGCGTTCTTGGAGCGAACGCGATGTTAAATCTTGCAGATGGAAGAAGTTCACTTTTTGGCCTGGAAGCGGTGGTTTGGCGGCCCGCCGGCAATAAATTTATTGAACACGAGCTCGGACTTCGGACCTCAAGAAGACGTTTTTAAGCGGCTAAAACGAACTCTCCAGGTGAGTTTTTTGAGGAGCGGTTACTGTATTCTAGCCGCTCGTAGACAGGATAGCTGTTTCAATTCCTACAGGTTCAATTATTCGTAAATTTAGATTATGCGATGTATTTTCCTTCTCGAAGCGCCGGGATTTGCGCTTAATAATTGTGCGGACTGGAAGCGGTTATCCGGATGGGCTACGAAAAGTTTAAACTTCGTTGTGCTGACAGTTCAACTTGTCACCTCCCTTGAAGCCTGGTCAGGTAAGGGGTTGTACGCTTGTTCCGTTAGCCAGTTCAGCGTGTCAGACCGGAGAGCTCAGGTAGGAAAGGAGAGGAATAATTGAAAGGATAAATCTCAAGTTTTTGAAATGAAAGTGCAGTCTTCTTTTATACCTTTCCGGCCGCGTTATCAGAGTGCTTGACTTAGCTTCCACTGGAAAGGGAACGGCGCTGTCGTTCATTTAGCGCTACGTTGCGCAGAGCGGGTAGGATTTCTTATCGCCTGTTCACGAGTCGAATTGATGCAGCGCTTGATTAGGCGATGTATTAAATTTAAATACATTTTATGTATAATAAGAATTTAGTACAGGAGGAAGCGTTACAGTATAGAATCAGATAAGATTCCAAGCACAGAATCAATCATAGATGTACTTGGAGAAAGTTCTAAATTCCTCAGTAAAATGTTGTTGAAGTAGTTCAACTGGTAATATGCAATATATAGATAATAATAATAATAGTCTAAATTTGAATAACAAAATGATGTTACTTACACAATGAGGACATATATAGTTTCATTCATATATATTTATATATTGTTTGTTTATGAAGTATTTTTGATGATTCTATTTCTGTTTTTGTGCTCTAATCTTCTTGCGAATGAAAACCTAGTTTTTCGAAACGTAGAAGATAAGAAAATAAAAAAGTAGTTTGGTGTGTGGTCATTACCATAAACTTAAAAACATTAATACCAATGGATCACGAAGGCCTGCAACAAAATATAATTTATACATCAATGTATGTACCTATTCAATAAGATGATTATTAGAAAGTTATGCAATGCATGATTCAATCAACATATTCAGTACATTGAGATTCGCCCCTGACCGCCACATTGCCCCTTGCCAAATCCACTCACAAGCTCGCAGGTTGCGAGTGCCAATTTGGTACTTGCGAGTTACATTATTGGTCGTAGGCTTTCATCGAATATAATTTTTGCAAAATTTGAATTGCGCGCTCGGGTAGTGTTACTAGTAGGTAGTTGTTGGCGCCTGTTAATCGCGTCCTAAAATAGCGTTTTAGGCCATAAAAATGTATCGCAACAGCGAAAAAAAATTTCGGCTTCAGCGATATTGCCTCTGGCAGGCCCGAGCTATACCGCACCTCGTGCGGGCCGCGGGCCCTCTAGGCACGCAGCATCCTGGGCCTATTAGTCCCAGTCCGCCCCTGATAAAAAACTACGGTATAAATTAGGAAATTGTTTTGCAAATTGTTCAAAGACATATGTGATTTCATAAAGTTAAACAGAGAACATGTAGATACCCAGTCCGGGTCCTCTCGTAAATGTGTGTATCAAAATAAAAACAATATAGTGCGCATTTTTTCAACAAACGTCACATTCCTTTTATTTTGTATTTTATTTATGCACTCAAAACTTGACACATAAATTATGCATCTTTTAGCTCATTGGGTGCAAATCTTTTACATTAACTGGGGTAGCCGGTAAAGTGAATCAGTGAATTAACTATAGCATATTTACCAAATCGAGTTAGTAAAATTTGCACCCCAAGTTACAAATATTAGCAGTAAGTTGATTTCTAATATGATTCTATTAAATTTAAGATCATAAGATGTATGTATAATATGGAGGTTATACAGGGTGTATGTAACCGGTCGTACAAAAAGTGCACTAAGATATTCTAAGCCTCAAACTAAAACGAAAACCAACGAACCATTTTTCTGTATGTTGTATTTTTCTGATAAAAGCCATTGAAAATAGAAAAATAACACTTGTTATAATTACACTCTTAACAACAGTATAGCAAGAATTTAAGAACACTGGTCTGAGCAATGTTAATCAAATTAAAGTACCAATAATTGTTTTACATCATTTAACCATTTGGGTCTTCTTATTGTATTTTGTTTTTCGATTTTCAACAGAAAAACTTGTAGGAAGAACTCCACATTTTATGTAGCGTGCCTGTGCATACGCACAGCATGCTTCCGTATGCATTAATCCGTGCACAGCATCTGTAACATTGCCAATTTTGCGAATCTTAAATTGCTTATATTTTGAAAAATAATCCGTGAAATATAAAACGGGTCTTAGGTTTGGTTTTAGCTTTAGACATAGAATACCGTAGTGCACTTTTTGTACGACTGATTAGATACACCCTGTATGTTTTGTCAAATTTAATAACTGTTTTTGCAAAGTTAAAATCGTGCGATGTTTAGCTCAAAGAACTCTGTTGATTTTGATCTGAGAATAAATTCACCCCCTAAGAAACGTGACAACAAGCACATTAATTATGAAATTCAGAAAAACGACAAAAAGGCCGTGTCTCTATGATTCAAAATTGTTGTCTAATCATATTGGTGATCTAGTTACCCCTGATATTTGTAACTTGGGTGGCCGATTTTACTAACTCAATTCGGTGAATGAAGTGTAGTTTAAACGTCTCAATTAATTGGAATCGATGTTTTCAATATAACCCGTATATTCTTATAATTCGATAACCAGTTTATTACTCAAAAATTCAATAGGCAGACGACGGTTTTTTAAATAAAAAATAAATAGTTTTTAAACATATTCCAACGGGAAGTACTATAACTGCGGAAAAAATAAAACACTAACGTTAATCTAGTGCTCGTTTTTCATTGATTTTAAACATTGTAATTATGTCTTTCATGTCATACTGCCGTAGCATAATGTGACGTTGGCTATTATAGTCGTTTTGGAACTAGGCAAGACACTAGATTTTAGAATATACGATAATTTCTTGTGCTTTGGTTGCCATTACTGGAATCTAGTTACAAAAACGGAGGTAATTCGCCGTACGCGACTTACACTACGCTCCCCCGCATACAAACATACCACACACACAACAACTTACATCTAACTTAACTAATGAGTTCAAATCCCGCGCAGCTCCGAGAAAATTCTGGGCTGCGGCCAGATTTGAACCCATGTCCACCTGGTTGCTAAGCAGACAACAAGCCCACTCAACCACCGAGGTGGCCTCATACAGTAATCAAAGCTTTAAATAATTGTAGCTTATGTCACAGATTTGTGGAAGTATCAACATCATTTTGTTGAAATTAGTGTCATTTTATTTTTATTAATTTTTATCACGGCCTGCTGAATTGTGTGACAAATGTCACTGTATACGGCCTGGGCATTTTTCAAAATCCATTGTTGTTTTCATTTCTGAGAAAACGCCAATTTTGGCCGTTTGGCGCCACATACCCACGATGACATTTAAATGACAGCGGCTGTCAAGACTAATTCGTGTTTAAAAATGATTTTTTAAATGCAGTATCAGTAGGATAAGGACCTATTGTTTTGAATGTAATAGAAATATGAATGGTGTAATGTATTTAGTGTCGTGTACGTTCCTTAAAGATCTATAGTTTTAATATTTTTCTTGAGAGAAGTGTGGAACTTCAAGAATTCGTAGTTGAAGACGGATTCATATTTTCAGGCAGGTATTTTTTGGATAGCTCACACATTTGCTCTAAAATAGCACATGATATGCAGATAATCGTAGTTCTTACAAATTTGGAAGATGTAGGTGGTAATAGCAATGAAGTATTTTATTCTGTGTGTTATTGCAAGGTTGTAAGTTTATGTGTAATTTATTGTAAAAAAATTTAAATTAAACATTTAAAAGTTATTTGTTTTATTAAATATCTATCTGTAAATGTAGTAATTAAAAATGTACTAAAGGAAGTGCAATGTGATTTTATAGTCTTCGCACAAAAGGAGTTACTCGGAAACACTTTTCTTGAAAGCTACAACTAACAATTCTTTCCCGTCGTTTATGGATACCTATTTAAATAAAAATAGAAAATAGAAATCGCTAAAAAAGTACGTTGTTTGAAGCACTAGTACGATAATTTAAATTTAGCTTTCAGACCATTTCCTTCGTAAAACATAGTTGGAGGCAAATTCATGATAAGATCTTCCCCAATTGGTATATTTGCACGTTGTAGAACCGCTTTCTATTTAAAAAATACCAAACGTTATCATAAGCAATAATAACGAATAAATTAATGAACAAATTATACTGTGAACGTAAATAATGTAAATGAGAAAATACACGAAAAAACTAGCAGGAACCTGATCAAAAAACACAATAGAAAATCAAAGTAAAAATACACGGAGGGTTATATTATTGTTTGTTAAATTTTAAGAAACGTCGTATCAAATATTTGCATTGTAGTCTACGTAGTAACTGATGTTACATTGCAAATTTGAAATTCCCGCTCGTGGGTATCGGAGTATCGCGAAACTTCACATATGCCCAGGCCGTATACAGTGACGTTTGTCAAACAATTCAGCAGGTCGTGATTTTTATAATAGTGTAATGAGAACTACCTAAGTGCCTATTCAGGGGCGCAGAACAGGGGGGGCAAGGGGGACGATTGCCCCCTCATAGAATATGTCGGGGGGGGGGGGGGGCAAATAGTATAATTTGCCCCCCTGATATATTCTATGAGGTTTTTAAAAAAATAGTACATAGGGTTGGTTTTCACATTAATCTATACGAGATGCTAAAATTCGTTGTTCTATTGTAGGTTGTGCAGAAATAAAACACGAAGAATTATTTGTTAAACACGTCTTTATTTTAGGTCGACAGCGGAGAATTCCATATAGTCCATTTTTATTTCAGATGTTAATGCAAATGCAGAAATTCTAGGGAAATCATTGACAACAAGCATTGTCGCTAGGCTGCATTGTGTTGGTACATAAACTTCTTATTATTTTTGTGGTGAGGTTAGGTTTCATGTCGGAAGGTTGACACTTCATTATTTTAAATTGTAGCTTTGGCTATTATAAACCTGAAATGTGATTTTATAATTTGGTTTTAACTAGTTAGGTAGGTATTGGAGACAATTTTATAATAGCCCGAACTACAATTTAAAATAACTACGGTGTCAACCAGTCCACATAAAACGTAACCCCGTTGCAAAAATAATAACCAGAAGTTTATGTACCAACACAATGCAATGTAGTGACAATACTTGTTGTCAATGGCTTCCCTAGATTGCATTTCCATCTGAAAAAAATCTATAAAAAGGTTTACACGGAATTTCCCTCGCTCGAATTACATCCATTTGCAAAAACTGAATTACATCAATTTAAAAAATATGTAATCCGCTGGGATGCGAACTCCGCGCTGCCAGGCGAATATTTTAAGCCGAGTTTCTACTCTGTCGCTTTCACTTGTGCCCCCGCTGGCAGCCGCTTGCACAAGTGAGCTACGGCAGTGCTCGAATTGTGAGAGTGTGTGCTGCGTTATAGACACCCTGTATCTGTTAGGTCTCATTTTCGACAATGGTAAAACCTGAGCTATGTACAAATTATTACTTTTATCTATTTTTCAGTTAAAGCAAAAATAAACATTTTTTTTATTTTTTAAGGTGCTCACCCTCTATATATTTCTTTGAAATTTCCTCGGTTTCATGTCAGGTAGATATATAATTTGCATGCAAAATATCGTCTTCCTTCAACAAACAGTTTTTGAGCTATACCGCCAACAGACAGAATTGAGAAAACCTGTTTTCCGTCATCTAGGGACCCGGAAACGTGAAGATCTGAATAAATCTCGGAAAGTGTTTTTTCGCTATTACAATATTTCCTTCGTCTTTTAGACGAGGGGAGGAAAAAATGAAGTGTGGTCACCACGACTTTCTTTTACTGCTTGTAAAAATTTCAATTTGCGATTTTTCAAAAACTTTTTTAAAAGTTATAAATAATTACATAATATATAACAGTTTTAAACAATTTTATTCCCATTCGTTTTGGAGAAAATTTTGCGATTTTTTCAAAAACTGTATTTCTTATAAACTTTTTGAACGAAAGTTGTATATAACGACACAATATATCATCTTGTTCTATGACATTTAATTTTTATCAAACAATTATAACATTTTCCACGAAAACGGAAAAAACATAAAAGTACCACTACCCTACCGGTTACCATATTTTAACCGAAAATGACTGCAATCTCCAAATTTATATTAAAAACAAAGATATAAATTTTGAATTAAACCATCTGGGCTGTAAAGAGGACAGACAGACTCACAAAATGACACGCTCATAAACTAACCGACAGACATCACTTCGAAAACCACTTCTTCTGAACGAGAAGCACAAACACGGATCTCCGCAAAAATCTCGAGTTCGCAAAAAATCATGGTTACTATATTTTACGAAGTTAAAGAAAGTAAAAATGAAGTATACCTTTCAGGTTTTGTATTTTTATGACCATTGAATACGTGACTAAAAAGCATTTTAGCTTAATTGTAACTATTATATATTATAATGTAAGATTTTATTGAACGAGTCTATTTTATGCAGAACGAGTGTAGCGTAAAATAAAGAGGTCTAATTATGTACGAGATGCATGTAAAGCTTTACATTCGACTGCACTGCAGAAGATTTCCTTTTATATACAATATCGTTTATATTAGACACATTAGAAAATTCAAGTTGCTATTGAAACATTTGATAGTTTCGAAGTGTGCTTCTTCTAGTTTAATTGCGTTATCGATATCAAGAACAACTACCGTAATATATTAGAGATGAATTTCTTTTTATTATTGTAAAGTTTTCAGTTAATATAATCTTTTTTATTGATTTGAATAAAATGGCATTTATTTTGATAATAACTATTGGATATTGACATGTTTTATGGACTAAAGTGGCACTTTATGGACGTTAAATAATACTATAATAATGTGTTTATGGAACAGTCGAACATAAAGCTTAGTCAAGTCAAAACATTCGAAAAAATGTTTTGCCCCCCTGTAATTACTGTAGTTCCTGCGCCGCTGTGCCTATTACATATCTTATGTCAAACTAAATCTTATCTAGTGTTAACCAATGTATATTTCAAAATAACAATAACAAAAAGGCTTTTGTGGCAAATGTTTATAAAACATCAATATTATGCCAGGAAGAACTTAATAAATTAATGCAAAACAACAAACTGAAAATTTGCACATTTTTTAACATTGTGTTATGCTTCTGCTGTTGGATCTTCTGTTTATTATTGAAAAGATTAATTTGATTATTTTTTTCGTAGCGATCTCAACCAATCAGAAGGCTGGATTTAGTTAAGTTATCTTGTATAATTTCGATTATACAAAATCGATTATACTAGAGTAACTTCACTAGGCAACGCAATACATAACTTTTGCCAACTTGATGTTGTTTTCATGGAGATGACTTTCAGCTAGTTTAATACAAACAAATCGAACTGCTAATAAAATATTTATTTGTTTCTAATATTAAAATATACTCAAAAGATAATCAAATCGAATACAATGCGTACTTCGAACATGTTATACGTCTCAAACTTCCTCCACAATAACAAATCGTGTCAGTTTGACAGAATAATCCTCCCGCTGACGCGGTCGGACAATTTAATCTGTAAAACTGACACTCTTTTATTATTGTGCAACAAGTTATCGACATATAACCCGATAATATCGAAGTATTTATAGTATTACTTCTGATTATACCACTCCCTCTAACATCAACCAATGAAAAACGGCAAAAAGCATAGTTACGCATGTACTAACTTTTGATAATGTACAATCATCGTGTGCAAATAAATCTGGATAGAAGAATTAAAGAATATCTCCATGGATTTCCTCTTATCAGAAAGAGTTACAGATTTCATTACCTGTTAAAGTTTAATGTAACTCTTTCTAATGGCAGAAAATCCATGGAGTTATTCTTCAATTCTTAACTGAACCTATATATGAAAAAAAAACATTGTCCCAGATTTATTTGAACACGACTGTACATAGCAACTGATAATCACTGTACCTTCCTGATTAATAGGTGATAATCACACGCCTTCACAAACATCACGTTACCCGCTGTCAGTACAATTGTCATAACAACCACATTAACTGTACTTTTAATATTTAAAATACACTATTCAAACGTTGTTTATTGACTAGTGATATAATCTAGCCGAATGCAACTCATGTCTTCTTGATTATCAAATCATTTCTGTTTCCACTCGATATATTGTTTTAGGTAATCACGCTCGTCGGACTCGCGTGATTGCCAAACAATATATCTCGTGTAAACAGAAATGATTATTTGATAATCAAGAACCAACTAGTTGCATTATATATGATAATACCAAATATAAATTACCACAGGATGAACGTCAACCACACATGTTGTTCCATATATTTCACTCAATTACTCCTGATAAGAGAATCACAGTGCTTAATACAGTTTCTCCACTTATCAGCATCGCATTTGCTCAAGACTTCCTCCCAAACCTTTCTGACGTTTTCTTTTGAATTTGGGGCTGACCTTATACACGTCTTATATAGTTTTTTTATGGAATGCCCATATTTCAATAGGTTTGTAAATACAATGGTAGGGAGGAAGTCTTAGAACATTCATGTTGTTTTGTTTTAGAAACTCGTCAATTTTATATATTTTTTTCGAAATTATTTAGGTTTTAACTAGATTCCAAAGTAGGTTTTCATCGCTTTCATCAAAATTAATTTTGCTTTATACAGCTAGACCTGGATAGTTTTTTTATATGAATTAGTAGTTGCTCTCTTCTCTAAATACATTGAGTGATAAGGAGCATTATCCATAACTATAACACATTTACCCCCAATACTACAGACAGATCAATAAAAAAACCAATCAGGGCAGGCTGTGATATGTGTTATACGTTTGGCAGTATTGAAGTGTATTGTCAGTCTATGTCAAATTCGAGATTAGTAGGTTAGGTTTTGTTTTTTGTTTGACACAGACTGACGTAAAACTTAACCTGCAAATCTCGAATTTGACATAAATTGACAATACACTTCAGTACTGCCAAACGTATAACACATACCACAGCCTGCCCTAATTGGTTTTTTTATTGATCTGTCTGTAGTTAAAGCAAGCACAGACTGATTTTCTACCCACTTTTTAAAAAATTCGCTGTTTATTTCTTTGTGGTAATCTCGATATTCAATTTTTGAGTCTAAAAGAAGGTCACACCCCGGTAGGAAACTACCAGAATAGCCTGCATGAAGCACTGTTAATCTCTTACTTTTTGATTTTAATCTCTTACGACAAATCTTTTTTGAATTTTTAAAATTATTTTGAAATTACTTGTGCTTTTGCAAACCCTTTTAAATCCTTCGAGGCAGCTTCTAGCGGCCGTTTTTACTTCATTAGCATTCACTCGTTAATTGGAAATCACTTTGAATTAAATTAAGCTTTATTTTGACGTAAGTCGCTATCAAATATTACGAATGTTTTTATCGGTATTCATAAATTTAAATTTTCTTCCATGTAAGATAAAAACTTTCAACATTTAAAACTACAACTACTGTGCTGCCAACAAATAGGGATGCCAATATAAATCTAGTGTCTTTCCTAGTTCCAAAATGATTATAGTTATTATTATAAAACCCCGAAGTGGATTTACAAAATATGAAAATATAAAAATCAATGGTTCCATTTTGGCCTTGAACAGATAAGTTTTTAGTCTCAAACTCTCAAATTTAGAAATGTAGAAAATTATGTAATATGTAATATTTTACAAACATCATTAATACAAATTTAAATTAACTAGCAATTTACCTTCGACGTTATAATTAATTAAATAATTTTAGAAATTGAACCAATTAGATGACGACTTTCACGCTAACTTCCCGACAGCTATTAAGACATTTGTCAACCTAACATATATAATTAGGCAGCTCTATAAGGCTTGTTTCATACGTATCGTGCTGAGTATCAACTGGAAACCATCAAAGTGCTTTGTTTTAGTTCAATTTTATCATATCAAATTTAAAAAAACCCTTTAATGAATCATATTTATTATCTCCGTCAACATGTGCCAGACGACTGGGTTTCGGAAGAGATCATCATCGGTTGTGACCCGCAGAGTCTCAAGCCACACTTCTACATAGAGTGCAACATTACCTTTTCCATTTAGTATCTCAATTATTAGTAATTGCACGAGTTTAAAACTGGAGTTATTAAATTCCTCAATCGATATTTCTTAAAAATTATAGTCATGGCGGTAACTTCGGGTATCACTTTGAGAGAGGGGGGGGGGGGGGGGGGGGAGATCAAAACTCGATTTACCACACAAAAATACGAACTCTCAAAAACGACTTCCAAAAAATGGTTAAACCACTTGCACATTAAAGTCAATATTGTGGGGAGGGGGACTACACACTCTTGCCACCTTCAAGTTACGGCTATGATTATAGATGTAACCAGAAGTATATTAAAACTTCAAACGTTAAATTATTTCTGCAATTTTAAGTAATCATTTCCAGAATTGAAGATTTGTAATTTCACAACTATACTATGTTATTCACTTTGATTATTACCATTTTAGTTTATCTTTTTATATTTTACATCGAATAAACTTCGTTTTTTCTATTCCAGCATTTTGATCAAGTATTACGGGTTCTTGTTGATTTATAACCGGATATTAACAATAGAAAAAAATGTGCCATTGTTAAACAAGCAGTAGACGCCTACTTGAATGGCTTAGGTGGGAAATTAAGCACAAAATTACAGATATGCCCTAAAAAATTTGCATGGAAACCATATAAACGAAATATAACAGTTCCTACCACGCCGGTCCATTTCCTACTCTAATTGATATGGGAAACTGAAACTATTTACATTAAATGGGGTCATTACTAAACGAGTCAACAAGGAAAGAACAACAAAATGAGAATTAAAATTGAGCAGGGAACAACTGGTATTTGAAATGCCCCCGATCTAATTACCGACCTAATTTACAAGGCATTTCTTTTGGACTTTCCAGAAACAAACCAAAATAATGTCGTTATTTTTTTGAAATACCACGCCCAACATGAAGAATCGCATATGTAATTTTTAGTTTTCTAAAATACGCCAAATTGCAACATAAGGCTATTATATTATTGTCCATGAACTGCCCCATATCAAGGAAGTTGATGCAGAAATATTAGAAACACATATCTACGGTAGAAATGTCATGGTTTTAATAATGAAAGGTGCAAGTACTTGCAGAACAGGTATCTGTCACGCACCATCGCTCGCAGCGTATGCACTTGAACAAATTTGATTGTTATTATTGTCAACACTGGAACCCGTTACTTGCAAACACTAATGGCTGTGTCTGTGGTTATTCAAGTTGTAAAATGCCTACAGTTACTTTCAGTCGCTGGTTTAGCAGATACACCAGCAAGATAAGTTGTTTACAAAAATGTGTAATTCCTAGCCATGGAAAATAGAAGACTGTGTGAACGGTTTTGAGAGTTCTTCTGTTTGTTGGAATTCTTATTAACTACTGTATTCTTCAGGGCAGTGCTATGCAATATAATATGAAGGAGTACTTACCCGAGTCACTATAACCATGTTGGAAGTTTAATCATCCGTAAGCGATAAGCCTGCAAGAAATAATTAAATTAATAGCGAGTAATTAATTCTGGACGGTTTGGAATTTTTGATATGCATCACGGATCATCGAACACTGTAATTGTGTAATGATTTTTTAGTATTATCAATAAATAACTACTATCTAGTTAGTATCTCAAAATTGTAGTAAATTAAATGCGTTCGTGTTATTATAATGCTACAAAGAAACGATAAAGTATGTACTGAAAATAATAAATAATGGAAAGCAATCACTTGTAACTGAAAAATAAAGCATTATTATTCGCGGACGGCTTGTCGTCTTGTTCTATTCAATTATATGACCAAATAAACATACAACATAAAAAAACCCTGCCATTAGTAATGTGACATCTATTATCTACTACATCTGCGGTATACCGAGTGATAACTGCCAAACCTGGGAGTAAGGAAATAGTTATTTGATAACCACCAAACACAGCTATTTAAAATTATGCAATTTTCTAATAACTTGACCGTTTCACTAATATTAATTACATTCAATGAGCTGTTTAGTGGGAATTAATGAATCAGGTGCCAGAAATCATGGGAAAACCATTTTAACTTCATTTTACAATGAAGGAAGTATTGAATTCAACCCAAAAATTCGAAATTGAGTTTTCAACTGATCTTCACGTTTTCGGGTACCCTGAACCCAAAAAACATATTTTTTCTACGACCACCACTAAAAGTAGGCCCTTTAGCGCTAGCTTTTTTCACTAAAAGTGACGTTCTATAATTTAGTGTGTTTAAAGAAATCAGCTGTTTACTTTTAGCACGTGTTATAAAGTGAAGTGAGGTTATAAAACTACAATTTCGAACTGGAAGTGAGATTGTAAAGTTATTCTAGTTACTTCTTGCGTTAGAGGTAAAGTGTTTTTTAAATAATTAAAGCGTTATGTAATGAATAAAGTCAGATGTGTAGTATTCATAATTATCTTTGATTACTGACTTTGACAGTACTGGATCCACAAACATTCACCTGCGCGTCAAGGCCATTTGTTTATTATGACATAAATTATAACTGTCGTAGATGCAAACCTTTGTTAAATCGACATTTATGGATTAATAATAGTAAATTTAAGGTCGTAGAAAAAATATTGTATGCCACTCGTGTTCAACGTGGTTTATGCACGAGACATGAAAATTATGAAACGAAGCCGAAGGCTGAGTTTCATAACATAAACCTCAACTTTTAGCACTTGTTGCGTAAATAGCTATTTTTTCATTGGTCTGTCTGTCTGTGTGTGTGTGTCTATCTGTGTGTGTGTGTCTATCTGTGTGTGTGTGTGTGTGTGTGTGTCTGACTATGTGTCTGTCTGTGAACAGAATATCTCAAAAAGGAAGAGAGGTATGGCGTTGAAACTTCATAAAAGTTTTGTGTACTATGTAGATGCGAGAGCAAGCTTTTGAACAAAATCGCATAACCGGAAGTAGGTGTTTACTCTTGTAATTTTTCAGTTTTTTTCGATTTTTTCAAAAACGGCTCTAACGATTTTTTTTTAAACTTCACATATTTATTACATTTCTAATTTGTATTGATGTGAGATAGGTTATTTTCCAGTTCTAAAGTGGGTTTATTTTGTTTTTTTAATTTTTTTTTTACTCCTACTTTAAATAGAACACCCGGTATATTATTACATTTTTGAACTCAGCTTAAAATTTTAGAGAAAATTTGTCTCTTCAACTAACGCTCTATTTTGTACCGTTTCTGTAGAATTTGTAATTTTTGAAAATTTTTGACAAATGCTTAAAAATTTAAAATCAAATTTTTGGCTACTTATAAGATCGCTGTAAAAGGAAGTTGTGTGCGTGTATCACACCAGATTTTTTTTCATTGGTCTGTCTCTGTGAACAGAATATCTCAAAAACGAAAAGAGGTATGGCGTTGAAACTTCATATATAAGTTTTGTGTACTATCTAGATGCGACAGCAAGCTTTTGAAGAAAATCGCATAACCGAAAGTAGGCGTTTACTTTTGTGATTTTTCAGTTTTTTTCGGTATTTTTAAAAACGGCTCTAACGATTTTTTTCAAATTTAACATTTTTATTAAATTTTAATGTGTGTTGATATGAGATTTTCCAGTTGAATACTTCTAAAATGGGTTTCTTTTGTTTTTTTATTTTTTTGTATTAACTCCTATTTTAAATAGAACACCCGGTATATTATTACATTTTTGAATTTAGCTTAAAATTTTAGAGAAAATTTTTCCCTTCAACTAACGCTCTATTTTGTACCGTTTTTGTAGAATTTGTAATTTTTTAAAAAGTTGACAAATGCTTAAAAATTAAAAATCAAATTTATGACTAATTATAAGATCACTGTAAGGGGAAGTTGTTTGAGTGTATAACACCAGATTTTTTACTAGGGTTAAATCTGTTGTAAAGTGAGTGCCAATCTAGCTAATTCATTTTGTATTTTCTTCTGCAACGTAGGTAAGTTCCCCTGTCTTTTTAAATAGGACATTTTCGCCGTTTTACTACTGAGCAAAATTAGGTAAAATATGTACAAAGCAATATTTTAGCATTTCTAAGAAAAAAATAAATTTAAATTTCTTGAAAAATCCGAACAAGCTTTAAGATTTTAAAATATGTATTCATAATAATCTAATTTAAAAAATCGTAAAAAGTACTAGATATGCAGAGAAATATGCACATATGGTAAAATGTGCAGTTATTTCAAAATATGATATTATATTATTTAGAATCGTCTGAAATGCAAAGAACACTTTAAATTAATAGGAAATCGACTAGCAAAAAATATGCAAATGCATATAAATCCGGCCTTTACTAATAACTGCATAAAACGCTTTGTGGGTTAGGAAATGGATTATAACATTCCCATTTTTATATATATATTCCCGATGCTTCCAAATACAATCATCTTTGTGATATAATTCTAAAAATTTCAACATGACATTATTTAAGAAGTGCAATTTCTTCCTAATAACAATACTATAACTGGTATTAAACATTTCGCATTGCTAAATTGAACGATTCAACTGAACAGAACGAAGTTCACATGTTTCAAATAAGTTTCAACTAGCTCAAAAAGCTAGCGAAGCGATAATTCATAGTTGAACAACTGAAATATAATGCCACTTAAAACCGTAGCTGATCAACTAAAATTGAACGTGTGGGCCCCTGTTTCAGGGCCGCGCCAAGCCAGTGTGCAATGTGTGCACCGCACACGGGCGGCCAAATTCAGGGGCGGTCAAAAGTATAAATTATATACAAATTACAAAAAAAAAATAAAAAATGTACATTTTTTTTACTTTACAAATTTTAGAAGTTCAAAAATATGTACCTATATAGGTATAAAAAATGTTTATTGTGTAAATTAACACCTGATAATATGGTTACATGGATTATTGTTTATGTAAATTCTCGAAGTTAGTTTTTATTCCGTGGCGGCTAATTGTTAAACGAAGCCAACTTGAAGGAACGCTTTCCATGCATCTTTATGCAATGATTACAAAAAAGCCGGATATTTATCAGAAGCAACAAAACGTGACTTTTCAGAAAACTGGCGGCTGGCGGCTTTTATTGACTGTGAAATATATCGTATTTATGAAGTAGGTATTTATATTATTTTTGATCGGGGTGTCGGCGATCTCTTTTGTCGGTAAGTACCTAATTGTTTAAAGCTGGTTTTAAGAAATATAATATTATATGATGCTTACATTAATGCTGTGGTAATATGGGTGCAATGATAATTATTTGGTCATTTAATTTTTGAATTGGCTGCAGAGAAGATCGAGTAGAGAAAATTAATTTTGTTAGTGATTGTGTTTTGAAGAAAGTTGAAGAAAAGTTATAAATATGGTAAGTACCTACATACATATCAATCATATATCAATCAATACCCAGATAGTTACCTACATATTCTTAAATTGTATTAAGTAATAAAATTGTTATAATTTTTCTAGAACAGAAAAACGAAAAGGCTGTCGGGTTTTCAGTATCAAAAACAAAGTCTACAAAAAAAAGAAGAAAAGAAAAAACTGGCCAATACTTTTGAAAAATATTTGAAGCCAGAAAATGTGTCAGCGGAAGCATTAGAATCAAGCTCTAGTTCTCTTTCCGGGCCACTTAATGAGCCGTGCGTCCAAGAAGTCGAAATTGAAATTATGAGGGAAGATTCCGAATCTGGGGAAGAGAAGGTGACTTCATCTGACTCGGAGTTTCCAAAACCAGAGAGAAGAGAAGTTGGTGACGCTGAAGAAGCCAGCACGTCATCCTCATCAAGGCTTTCTGAACTAAAGAAATTTGGCTGCTCATCAGATTCACAGCAGTCGCAGCAGGACACAGCAACCTCAGATGATCCTGGAGAGTGGCCTGAGATAATATCAACAACATTAACAAAATTTTAGTAGAAAGAGGGCCTGTTCCGGTAACGTAATTTAATTTCCCAACTAATGCAGTTTATTGCTTTTGTTGTACAATATTTGGCAAAATTAAAAACAATTTTTCGCAAAAGGAAGGTGTTTCTGACTGGCAGCATTTGTCACTATTGATTTCAAGGCACGAAAAAAGTGATACAATGCAAATGTTAAAAATCAGTTAGAACTTATAAAATTGTTATCAAAATAACAAACTGTAAACCAGACGCAACTACGTTTGTTGAATGCAGAAGCAAAGCAATGGCATGCTGTGATTGAGAGAATAATTTTAATAATACAATATTTGTCACGACAGTGTCTTGCTTTACGCGGGAAATCTAATAAATTACTTGAAAGCAATAACGGTAATTTTTTAAAAGCTGTTGAGTTGATCTCAAAATTTGATTCTGTTATGTCAGAACATGTGCTTCGGACTCAAAAGTCACAAAAAGATGAAACACGAATGGTAAATTATTTAGGGGACAAAATTCAGAATGAAATAATAGATGTCATTGGTAACAAAATTAGAAATAATATTTTGGATTTAATTAGAAAATGTAAATACTATTCCATCATTCTTGACTGTACACCGGATATTAGTCATATCGAACAAATGACTATAATTTTTAGATTTACAATGTTGAATGAGTCCTCAAAAACATTGAAATACGCGAGGATTTTATAGAATTTTGTCCTATTAATGATTCAACTGGAGTGGGTTTAAGTGAATTTTTAATGAATTTACTTTCAAAGTTCAATTTAAATATTTACGACATGCGTGGCCAAGGGTACGATAATGGGGCAAATATGCGCGGCAAACATAATGGTTTGCAAAAAAAAATTAAATAAATCCGCGAGCATTTTTTGTGCCGTGCACAGCCCATACATTAAATTTAGTAGTGAACGATGCTGCTAAAGTTTCTTTTGTGACTTCTGGTTATTTTGATATAGTTCAAGAATTATTTGTTTTTTTTTCTGCGTCGGTAAAAAGATGGTCAATTCTGAAAAAACACACAACAAATTTAAATTTAAAACCACTTAGTGATACACGGTGGTCTAGTAGAATAGACGCTGTGAAGCCCCTGCGTTACCAAATTGGACAAATATATGATGCATTGGTAGAAGTAATTGAAGATCGTTTATCCGTACAAGACCACAGTGCTTCACATCAAGCCAAATCTTTGGCATTAAAAATTCAGAGTTATAAATTTTTGTGCTCAACAATTATTTGGTACAATATTTTAATCAAAATTAATGTTTTGAGAACGATGATGCAAAATCCTACTATAAATATAAAAATTAGAGCACTTTAAAAATTTGTTAGATTTTTTCTTAGCTCTTCGATCAGATGAAGAATTCAATAATGTTCTTACTGATGCTAATGCACTTGCGGATGAACTCGGTATTGAACCTAATTTCCCTGCTGTTCAGTCTGCTAGACCACGAAGAAAACCCAGACAATTTGATTATGAACACAGTGATGAACCAATTATTGATCCAAAAAATTATAAAGTTAACGTTTATGTTAATATATTAGATGAAACTTTATCGTCTTTAAGAGACAGATTTGAGGGAATAACAAGATATGATACT
This sequence comes from Agriotes lineatus, assembly GCA_940337035.1. Taxonomy (NCBI): domain Eukaryota; kingdom Metazoa; phylum Arthropoda; class Insecta; order Coleoptera; family Elateridae; genus Agriotes; species Agriotes lineatus. The sequence continues at coordinate 29,534 of CALNHX010011300.1, forward strand.
ATGTTTGGATTTCTCTATAATATGTTTGATTTAACGGAAAACGAGCTATTACAATGTTGTAAAGATTTACATCTTCATCTAACTGATGATTCTAGAAAGGAATCAGATGTAGATGGAATAGAATTATTTGAAGAGATAAAATCTTTAAAATTACATCTTAAACCTACTTCAGCTGAAAAGCATCAGTTAGAGCCCCAGTCCATTCTTGAATATATTTTTGAAAATCAGCTCATAGCATCATTCCCAAATATGTTAATAGCTCTTAGAATATTACTCACGTTACCAGTTTCAGTTGCGTCTGGTGAGAGATCTTTCTTCAAACTAAAAATTATTAAAAATTATATGCGATCCACAATGGCACAAAACAGATTAAATAATCTGTCTATAATAGCAATAGAAAGCGACACGATGGATTCCATCGATTTAGAATTAGTAATTAAAGAATTTGCGGAGAAAAAAGCTAGGAAAGTTGCTTTTTTATAATTTTCTAAAATTTTGTTGTTTTTTATTAATTTTATTCCACTATTTTTTTTGTAAATTTTATTGTTAATAAAACTTTTTTAAAATTTCTGTTTTTCACTTAAATTAATTTGATTTGTTACAGTTAAACTAGGTATGTACTACATAAAATTTATATTTTACAACAAAAATGTAAATTTTGGGGCGGAAAATTTGGCTCTGCACACAGGCGGCCATTGATGCTGGCGCGGTCCTGCCCTGTTTGTGTAAGCACACATTTTCACTAGATACAAATCCATTATGGTAAAACTGGAAATTATGAGCACTAGCAAATTTATTTAGACATTCTAAGTATATAGGCCAGTCGATAAGTCTTTTGAAATGGCTGTTAGCGGGAGTAATTCTGGACAAGCTGGAATTAATTTTAATATGTTTGATTTCGTGTTAAGAAATATCTCTTAAAATTGCACCTCTTAGAAAGCCCGGATTTGGCTACCATCTTGAAAAAAGAGCAGAAAATTTCATTTATTTTCATTATTTGTAAATATCTAGGTTAGTATCAACTTCAGAGTGAAATATATCGTTATGAAAATTGAATTTGGGTAAATTATCTACAAAAAATGTTCTATACACTTTTATTGTGCGACTATCTCTTTCGAGGTTATAAGCGGCCAAAGCTGGACATTTTAAGAGCATTTGCTGATTTTCTTATTGCATTAAATTATATGTAGTATTAAATCCTTGTCATCTGGTGTTGATAATATTAATATCAGGATGATAAAACTTTGCATCCCGCTAATTTTGCAGTACATAACACACATTGTCAACTTTTGTCTTGTTAACAATGTTTTTCCATCGCAATGGAAAATCGCTAAAGTAATTTTTTTGCCTAAAGTAAATCAACCAAATGAATTAAAAGATCTCAGACCTATAAGTTTATTATGTCAAAAATTTTAGAAAAGGTCATTGACTTTCAAATTCGAGCATTTTTTAATAACTTTAACTTATTTCCAAAACTGCAGTCGGGCTTTAGAAGAGGCTATAGCTGCACAACCGCTCTTTTAAACATTACCGACGATATATTCAAAGCTATCGACGCTGGAATGTTAGCGGTTTTGATCTAGACTACTCAAAGGCCTTCGACACGATCAATCATGAGATTCTCAGTGCTATACTAACATACTTAAATTTTAGTAATGATGCCTCTAAATTAATTCAGAATTACTTGAACAATCGATCACAATTTGTAATTCTAGGCAACGAATGTTCTGAACTTCTTAAAGTCAATACCGGAGTCCCCCAAGGCTCAATACTAGGGCCCCTGTTGTTCATAATATACACAAGTAATTTAGCTCACTCATTGGTTCATGGCAAATCATATACATATGCAGACGATACTCAATTATTCTATTCGTTTAACGTTAATCATGTAGACACTGCAATTGACAATATTAACCAAGACCTTAAAAATTTTAACAAAGCATCCGAAAGCCACTGTTTGAATTTAAATTCGAAAAAAACTGTAGTAATGTTGTTCGGCAGGAATAAAGATAGAGATGAGTATCATCATAAAATAAATATAAAGGTTGGTGATGCCATACTACCACTGAAAGATGTTACCCGTAATATTGGCTTGCAAATCGATAGTCAACTGAGATTCAAACAGCACGTAGATATTTACATCGGAAAAGCGTATGCAAATTTAAAAATCCTCTATTCAAATAGACACATTTTAAACCTCAGAACTAAAGCTATTCTTTCAGAGTCCCTGTTCTTGTCCCAGTTTAATTTTTGTGACGCAGTCTATGGACCATGTTTAGATAAAAAAAACAGCGAGAAGGATACAGATTCTTCAAAATGCTTATATTCGGTTAATTTATGGCATTAGAAAGTTTGATCGTGTGACGCATAAATTAAAAGAATTAAACTGGTTAAATACGTATGTCTGATCGCAGACATCTGCATGCTTCTGTTTTGTACCATAAAATCATATTACGCCATACGCCACCTTACCTTTACAACAAAATTACTTTTAGAACAGACGTTCATACACTTAATCTCAGACAAAGGGGTTTGCTCACTGTACCAATGCACAGGACTGTGATTTTTGAACGTTCCTCTACTTATAATATAACTAAAATCTACAATGCATTACCCAATTTTGTAAAGAATCTTTCAGTCGACAAATTTAAGTGCGAACTTCAAAAAATCATAATGAATGGACATTGTTAACACCTACATTTTGCCACAAACATAGTACCAATATTTTTGTAGTTGGTTATGGTATATGCAACCATGTATTACATTTAAAAGTTAGGTTTATTATATAATTCACTCTTATTTTTTTTACTTTTATTTTAAATAAATATATTTTTGCAGTTGTTTTTGCTAGGTTAAGTGGAAGACCAGAAGCCCTTTGGGGTAACTGAACTTCGCCTCGAGGTTGACTTGTTCTTTTTTTATGTAGCGAATGTATTTTTATTGTTATATTTGCAAGTCAATAAAGACATTATTATTATTCATTAATAATAAAAAAAAATTTGGTGTGATACACGCAGACAACTTCCTTTTATAGTGATTTTATAATTAGCCAAAATTTGATTTTTAATCTTTAACTTTGTATCCCGAATCCGGGGCAAGTTGAGCATTGTACCGCCAGATGCAAGCACATAAAGCACCAGCCTCGACACGGCAAGGTAAAACGAGGTTATCGATTATACATAGGCTACATACATAGGTACATTTTCAAAAATTGCAATTTGTACAGAAACCATACAAAATAGAGCATTAGTTCAAGAGACAAATTTTTTCTAAAATTTCAAGCTGAATTCAAGAATGTAATAATATACTGGGTGTTCTATTTAAAATAGGAGTTAATAAAAAACATTGGAAAAGGAAACAAAAGAAAACCATTTTAGAGGTATTCGACTGGAAAATTGCCTAGCTCAGATCAATACACATTAAAAATTTAATAAAAATGTAAAGTTTGAAAAAAATCGTTAGGGCCGTTTTTGAAAAAATCCAAAAAAAAACTGAAAAATCACAAGAGTAAACACCTACTTCCGGTTATGCGATTTTCTTCAAAAGCTTGCTGTCGCATCTAGATAGTACACAAAACTTATATATGAAGTTTCAACGTCATACCTCTCTTCCTTTTTGAGATATTCTGTTCACAGACAGACACATAGTCAG
>CALNHX010011301.1:0-33182 GCA_940337035.1 Agriotes lineatus
ATATTTTCCGTCATCTAGGGACCCTAAATTATAAAGATCTGAAGAAAGCTAGAAAGGTGATTTTTTAACGATTATAATACTTCCTTCGTCTTTTGGACGAGGGAAGTACACATGCTAAGTATTGTTATGAGGTTCCCACATATTGAATACAAATACTAATGTTGTGCAAGAAAATCATAACAAAATAAATGCGTTCTTGTTTTAAATTGGATAATTTTTAATAAAAAATCAGAGTAAATATATCAAACATTATTTAAAACTTATTAACAACTGGTTCATGTGATGACGCAGTGTTCGAAAATATACTGCAAAAAATTGGGAAACGATTGTTGAGAAAATAATGTGTTACAGTCGAAACCGGTATTACGACAAAAGCCAGTTTGTTACAGCAAAAATCGACTTTTACGACAATGGCACTCGGTACACTACGGGGTAAAAATTCTGGCTAGAAAAATTCCCCCTAATCACGCCTCAACGGTTGTGTAACAAAATAGTTGTCCGACTACACTCAGGAAGATCGGTATGGTTCTATCTGACCAGGCCGTTAATTAGGGCGAAGTCCAGGGCTTGCAATTGCGTCAGCGTTTCTGGGCGGCGTCTCCACCTGGCTCAGGGACTTACCTTCGACGGTTAAACAGCTCCCGTGGCTCCACCTTACGTTGATCTTTACAGCTAGAGAAAAACACATAAATTCGTCACAGGACGCAAGCACAAGTCATAAAGAAACAAAGATAATGTTGTATATCCGTCTATTGGTTAAAATAAACAAAATTTGTATAGAGGTACACCTCAAGTAGTAATTCCTTAAATTATACGGGGTTAATAAGGTTAGGTAAAAAACATGGTCATCGCCAGGTTACAATATGACCAAGAAGCGTACCAAGCAATGGAACTTAATACGAATATTAATCTACTTGCGTGAATAAACAAACAAACGTGACCAACAATGAACTTCATTACAATGTGCTACAATTTTAGACGCAAACGCCCAATACAAATCTACAGTTGTTATGGCGTCACACCACGCACTGTGAAAGGGAACGATCCATTCTAAATTCTAACGTAACACTACATTAAAACAAATTTAACAAAACCTGCTGGTTAAGCGACGAGCTTGGTGTTGATGTCCAGTTGCAGAGCCATTGTAGAGGGTCGCTGAGGCATGCGGTCAAAATAGACAACGCCGACAGCCAGGAATGGCAAAATGCGCAAAGTTTGCGATCAGAAAGGTGCCCAAGGGTAAGGGTACTCACAATACGATGGCGACAGCATACCAGAAGCTTGCATGAGCAAGTACCACTGGAGCACGTAACGACAATTAGTGCCCCGAAACAAACACTTAGATATCCTCGAACCGGTTTCTTTTTAAAATCCGTAACAACGGTTAATGCATAACTTATGCTACGACACGTTCCAACAAACCGAACGATACGATTTATGCTGAACCTAAACGTATGTTCACCTTCGCCAACAGGTTTATCACCGCGTCTTCGTCACTTGGTGCACCACTGATCTGTTAGAACTCGAATCACTGATAATTCGCCGGTCAACGGGTACTCAACTACATTCAAGGGAACCCTAGGGCACGACACACACACAGCTTGCAACATTCAACTAGGGGTCCTCGGTGAATCGGTCTCGATATACCGTCCGATCTATAAAAAAGGCCCTAGCTTAGAGCCCTTTATTTAAAGATTTTGGACCTAATAAATATATTATTAAATTGTATACTTTTACCTAGATTTTGACGATATTAGTTTGTAGATTGCAGTCAACTGTTTCGACTATCTATATTTAACTTTTTGATGTTAAATGGAATTCCCTATATATTCCTATATATTTTGATAGGATTTTTAATTCTCTTTCTTTTGGTATAACATAAGTAAGAGGTTTCGTAAAAAGTACTGCCAACAAATTCTAAAAATGTATCAAATCTAGATTTTCATGGAAATTCGAACTTAAATCTAGAAGTTTTAGAGAACAGAAGTAAACAAAGAATAATTTCTACTGACGATTTTTTTTATTAAGTCGATCATTAATGAATGATTTAGTCAAGAACACTATACTAAGGACACGCAACTCCCGTTTCGAAGCGGACCGCTAAAAGCTGACAAGTAAGGCGGCCGTGGTGTACAATTATTCATTCACAAAACTCGTGAACTGTCAATGTCAAACATTTGCTGAGTGTAACTGGAAATTCGGACCATGTTTTAACAATTAATAACACACTTGAAATACACTCCATTGGATTAACAACCGTAAACTGACTTTTAACCGCGATTACAGGTTAATTTAGCTCGCTTCCAACTCTCGAACGGCAGTACACGCTGTCGACAGCGCCGCGACGGCTATCCCCGACATAAGGGCCGCTTTTATATACAGCCGTCATAGGAAGTTGCATCTCCTTAGTATAGTCTTCTTGGATTTAGTTAACCATTTTCGGCATTAGAAGCAATCATAATTTATTTAACAAAAATTAAAATTGCTATAAATTGACATTATGAAAGAATGTAACCTTAAAAATAAATAATTAAACCTAGTTACGAAGAAAATCAGAGAATGTGACAAAAATTCAACACAAAAACATACTTTAAGTAGTTTACAAGAGTTGTTCAAACTATAGTCCATTATTGTCAATACAGTCAAAACAAAGGTTAAGGTCACTTCAATTCCCTCAACTGGGGGCGCACTGCTATAGGGACCTTCCGTCCCTCTTCAGCCAAGAACGGGAAACTAGGGATGGGTGAGAAAAGGAGTGGTGGACACTGGAAGAAAGGTCAGGAAAAGTGGAGAAATACTGCCCTGGCATTCACATCAGAGAAGGTTCGCTGTTGACTCAGGAAAACCACCTAAAAACCTGAATCAAGACAGACGGTTTCGGGAATCGAACCCACGACCTCCCGAATGCTAGATAGGCGTGCAACGCACTAGGCTACGGAGCTCAGTCTTGACACCTTCCTTTTATACTTTCTACTGACTGGAGTAGCATATCAGCTGGAGTATAGTTAGCCGCTTCTCTTTTAAGATTTTTAAACTCTTCAGTATCTTCGGTCACCGTTATGAAAATATGATCGTTTTAAATAGCTCCAGAGAAAAAAAAAGCTAAACGGAGATTCTAAAAGTCGTGGATTTGGAATATTTCCCTCAGGAAATTGTAAGCGATACATTCGTAATGCTGGAGCACTGTTTTTACGGAATAATCTACTGTAGTATATCAACTCTTTCATTAATTTCGGCCATTATTAACAACGAAATCTAATATATAAACGCGTTTAATGATTGACTTAATAAAAACAATCATCAGTAAAGATTGTTCTTTGTTTACTGCTGTTTTCGAAGACTTCTGGATTTAAATTTGAATTTCCATGGAAATATAGATTTGATACATTTTTAAAATTTTTTGGCAGCATTTTCCACGAAAATCCTAACTTATGATATACGAAAAAAAGTGCATTAAAAATCCTATCAAAATACTTAAAAATCTGCAGGGTGTTCCATTTCAAATAAAAAACTTGAATATTGATAGTCGAAACAGTTGACTGTAGTCTGCAAACTAATATCGTCAAAATCAAGGTAAAAGTATAATATTTAATAATATATTTATACATAGTTTATTGGGTCGAAAATCTTTAAATAAAGGGCTATATGCTGGGGCCTTTTGTTATAGATCGGACGGTATATTTGCTCATTTAACATTAACTTCGTTTTCTTAAAATATGAGTTATATAATTTCTATTTGTAGAAATTAACCTATCAAAGATTGTACCTTTAAAAAGGGGAAATAACTCTATTTAATGGTAATATTGTTGCCTTTACGCAGTCAATAAACGAATTTAATATAAATATTGTGAAAATTACAAGGTATCGAAAACATTTGAGTTTGAATTCAAAATCTGTATAAAAAGGTGCCATAATTGTCAAAACCGTTTTGTGTTGTGATATATAATAGATACATTACACCCACTAAACAAAAACAACCAGTTGAGTTTTTGTTATACTATATAAGAAAATTGAACAAAAATTCTGGTTTAAATGGGGATTACAGTAGCCAGTAGTCTTTGGAAAAACTCTGAGTGTGTTGTCAAATAAAGTAGTAGGTACTTATTCAAAATTAGCATTATCTGCAGATATCGAGCTTTTGCTTATGTGCATATACGAAATCTTAACCAATTATATATTCATTTAGTATTATATATGGAAAAAAGAAAGAAACAAAAACTTTAACTTTAAAGGGCTAGATTTGTTAATAGAAGTAACTTGTGCTAAGCATGCTTTTGAATTTTTATATACAAGTTCAACGTTTTATCAGTTTGTCCGTCTGCTTTTTACTTCTATTCACATTAAACACTGAAAATGGTCAGCCCAACAACCTAGTAATATTTCTACACTCATCATTTATCTCTCTGAACTTGTTTGTATATCCAAACAAATAATATTTTGTTACCCCTTTCATAGAAAAAATACAAACTAAACACTTGCTTCAAATTAAAATATTATTTTAGATGTTTATTACATCATTAATTGTCTTCTTTTCTTAGTGGCAGTTGTCTGGTTCCTAATAATCCACCCAATGGAGAATTTAAAGTTGGTTCAGCTTCTTCTAATCCTGGTGATTACGCACCACCATTCAGTGCCTTAGTAATAAATTGTAAAAATAGATACAAACCATATCCTCCACAGCGTGGCAATTATCCAATTTGCAACATGGGACAATGGTCAATACCGCCGCCTACTTGTGCACGTACATACTTTACTAAATTTTATCAAATGCATATTTTATAATTGAAAACGTTGCAGGTTTCTGTCCGTCAATAAAACCAACTGTTACAACAAAAGTTTCATGCAAATTCGATAATCTTCCGATGGATTCATGTGAAAATCCCGTTGAAGGAACAATCGCAAATTTATCTTGTGAATCGCTTTATGAAGAACCTGGATTGTTACGAAACCCTAAACGTATTTGCAAGGATGGTAGTTGGGATTATCACATAAGTGAATGTCTGCCAGGTATGAAATATATTAACAAGTGACCCTTTATATTGTTTGAAGGATTTGCCGTATCAATATTAAAATTGAATTTCGGCTTAGACCACGTTGTCTTTTTAGATAAACAACCCGCATTTTATAATATTATATATATCTTATATGTATATAAGAATAGAAGTCCTGACTTATTCACTCACTCATCAACGCCCAGCCCAAACCCTTGGACCTAGAAAGCTGAAATGTTGGTTCTCTTTATGATGTAGGTATACAAGGAATAAGGAAGGATATTTCGAAATTCAACCCCTAAAGGGGTAAAATGGGGGTTCCACTTTTGTATGGAAAAATAATATTAAATAGACATTTCGACTTGAAACTTCGTAGGAGTATTTAAAAACAAATAAGCAAACACGTATTTCGTGATTTTCCGAAAATCAACCCCTTGGGGGGTGAAATGGGATAAATAAGCATAAAAATCGACATGGGTGTCGTTATTGAGGTTTTTTGGGACGTTGATTGCGAAAATGGCATTTGAAATTTGGCAGGCAGAATTCTCATAGGGAGTAAGTAGCCGTTATGAAAGGATTTTTAAAAATTCAACCCCTAAAGAGGTAAAAAAAGGCTTGAAATTTTGTAAGATCAAATTTTGAACTAAGTCATTCAAAGCTTTTAAAATTTGTCCCCTGAAGGTGAAAATAGAAGATAACGGGACGGGACGAGACGACACGGGACGGGGCGGGACGGAACGGGACGGGACGGAAAGGGAAGGGAAGGAATGGGATGGAAGAGGAGAGGACGGGACGGGACGGGAAAGGACGGGATGGGACGGGATGGACGGAACTGGACGGGACGGGACTAGACAGCAAGGGAAAGGACGGGACGGGGCGGAACAGAACGGGACGGGACGGGACGGAAAGGGGCGGGACGGGACGGGACTGGACGAGACTAAACGGGACGGGAGGGAAAGGAAAGGGATGGGATGGGATGGAAGGAGAGGGGAGGGGACGGGACGGGACGGGACGGGACGGGACGGGACGGGATGGGACGGTACGGAGACGGGGACGGAGAAAGGGATAGGGACGGGGACAGGATGGAATGGGCTGACAGAAAATAATTAGTCATTATTTAATACACAAATAACGAACCTGGCGCGAACGAAGTCGCGGGTAACAGCTAGTAATGTAATAAGAATAGCTGACGGACTTCATAGCCTTTCTTTCTCCGAATTAATCGGCGATTATAGCGAAGATTAACGTTGGAATTTAACCGATAAAATAATTAATGTTTAGGTGAAATCATCGCGCTCGACAAGACCTTATCAATACCGAATTAAACCGTAGCTTTATTGGAGCGTTAATCGCAATTCCACATTTAGGACTTCAAATTCCCTCGCTGGATCAATTCTCTACGAGATCGACTAAATCAATTTCTTAATACTGACGTCGTGTGCTATTCGTACACTTAAATTTTATGTTAGCCGCTGTATAAATAATTCTTCCTTCTAAGTCCCACTTGCATCTGTGGGGCCAGCGTAAATTTTATTTCATTAGCTAGTAAACTGGAGTATCTGCAATTCTGGAATTGTGCTGATGTTATTCGTGCCACTCGTACGTTACGCTATTTCTGTAGATACCGGCCGAAAAAGAAGGCCTCAGCTGTCTGGCTTGACGTCAGCACAAGAATGCCGAATTGTCCAATGATTTCATTTTATTTTAATTTTCTCCGCCTCTAGCCTTAATATACGAGGCTGTTATTAGCTAAGCGGCCTTTTTGTGCTAACGTCAGACCGGAAAGCGTCAAAGTCGAATATATCAGAAACAAAGTTCAAAATGTATGAACTAACTCTTACAGGGGAAGTGTAATGCCCTTGGCGTAACCAATTTTTTTATACTGGCTCATATTTCCTAAATGTACTTCTTCTTCCCGATCGTGTTTTGTTTGTCTGGCCCTATTTATTGGACGATGAAAACCAACTCTGAAGCCACCTTTTGAATGGCCGTTCCGGTGGACTGTTGTTGCTAATCTTTCGTCGCTTATACGAATGCTTCACATTGTCATTCCACTTCTTTTTCTTTTTATTCGCTTATCTTATCTACTAGATTATATGCTTCCACTTTCTTCTTCGGGTCTAGGACAAAACGCCGAATGCCTAAAACGCCGAACCGATAATTCGTCCAAAACGCCGACTGCCATTCCGCCGACTAGGTCCAAAACGCCGACTCCCATTCTTCCGACCGTGTCCAAAACGCCGAACGGTTTCGGTGACCAAAGTGCCGACCGGTGTCCAAAACGCCGAACGACGCCAACTGACGTCACGTCGTTCGTGGGCTTGGCGTGGGAGCCGAATATAAATCGAAAATTGTATTTGGTCCAAAACGCCGACTGCAGATCTAGTCGACACTTTGGCCATTTGGTAAAATGTGAACTGTCCAAAACGCCGAACCGATAATTCGTCTAAAACACCGACTGCCATTCCGCCGACTAGGTCCAAAACGCCGACTGCCATTCTGCCGACTAGGTCCAAAACGCCACATCGTTCGTGAGGTTAGCGTCGGAGCCGAACGCGAATCGAAAGTTATATTTAGCCCGAGATGCCGAGTGCACATCTATTCGGCACTTTGGCCATTCGGCAAAATGGCCTAGAACGCTAGTACAAGCCTCGCCCAAAACGCCGATCACGTTCGGAGTCGGCGGTTTGGCCATTCGGCGAAATGTCTTGCAAGGTAATCGCTGTCATGACCAACACGCCGACTGCGTGTACCAGAAGCAGTAAACAGTTTTGAAATTGCATTCTTGTAGATTACGTTGCAATCTGGTGGGTTCGTTTATGTATTTGATTAACTGTTTCTCACTTCAAGACTAAAATTGTGGAAAAACGAATACGATCGATTTGAGGTTATCAGGTTAGGTTTTCCGGCAGTCTGTGTCAAAACTGACGAAAACCTAACCTGATAACCTCGAATTTGACATAGACTTACAGGGCCACCAACACATTATTCATACGTTGTATAACCATGACCATTCAAAAACGTTGGATCATTTCTGAAGACACTTTACACTACACTGGCTTAACAACTAGAAGCATCAATATACTACAATTATAGTTTTTTACTAACCAAGTAGTGTTATGTGGGTATTGCCCACTAGAGAAAAGGTTTTGCTCATGTAGCCATAGGTCGAATGAGATAATTTACCTCCTAATCTACCCGTGCAGTACAACATTTTATCCAAAAGAATATTCTAAATTAGTTAGAAAGAAATTGCAACATACCGGGTGATCAGTTTTAAAACCGAACATAGAAAGCTTTTAATTTTTCGTAAACAAATAATACGTCTAACGAAATTGATGTATAAGGACTTTCAGCCTAGTCCAGGGAAATTAGACAAAATAAAAGCAAAATTTCGCACAAATTTACCGGAAATCTGGATTTTGGTATGAGCCTTGATATTGTGGTTCTATACAAAATGTTAAAAGTCCCCATCGATCAGAATGCCCTAAAAAATTTTACGCGGGGTCAAAGGTCACCAAAAATGGTGTTTCGTAAATATCTCGTTAACGGTCAGTTTTACAGAATAGTACATTGTGTATCTAGGACGAAAAGCGCAACATTCCCAGACGACTGTGAATATTGTTGGGCGAGGCGAATGCCGAGCCCAACAACACAGGAGTCTGGGAATGTTGCTTTTTGTCCAAGATACACATACTATTTTTCCGCCGATCGATACGAGTAATTAAAAAAATTAGTAAATAGTACTCAAATATTCCCTGCCTAGGCCGGGAATATTATTCCTGTACAGTTTTATTGTAAGTTACCTAGCAACGGCTGATGTAATGGAATGTTTTACTTTGCTCAACAAAATTTTGTCAATAATGTGTCAGTTCTAGTACGATTGGCGGAAATAGTATATTGTGTATCTAGGACGAAAAGCGTAACATTCACAGACGACTGTGAATATTACAACACAGGAGTCTGAGAATGTTGCTTTTTGTCCAAGATACACATACTATTTTTTTTCTGCCGATCGATACGAGTAACTAAAAAAATAGGAAATAGTACTCGAATATTCTCTGCCTAGGCCGGGAACATTATTCCTGTTCAGTTTTATTGTAAATTACCTAGCAACGGCTGATGTAATGGAATGTTTGACTTTGCTCAACAAAATTCTGTCAATAATGTGTCAGTTCTAGTACGATTGGCGGAAAAAAATATTAATTATCAAATTTGTACCTTACAAAATTTCTTACAAAAAGATATCACGACTTTTATTCGTAAAAGTAAACGTTTTGGAGATAATTCGATTTACAGAGTTGAAACCTTTACGTTTTTCATGAAACGTGCATCCTTTTCCACACCACCTTGGAAGTAGAGTACAAGGTGCGTCTTTTGTCATGTGGTGTTACCAGTACGCCTAATCTACGTTTACTTTTGTTTGAAAAATGTTTATTTAAAAAAAATATTATGAACTTGTTCATTAATCGATTTTGGATTCAGAACAGGGGTTATTAATCTCAATAATTGATATTTAACTTCAGGCTCTATTTCAATCTATATGCTTTCCTCTTCATTATCATTTTCTTCTTCTTCTTCTTCTTCTGCTGTCTTCTGTGTTTCCATAGATTCAGTCAGGAAACGCAATGGATCTACATCTTCAATGGAGTCGCAATTATCGACGTCATTTATATTGGGTGTTACATTTAAGCAAGACTGACCTTGGTAATTACAAAAAACTGGTGAACAATATAAACCAACTTTTCTGCAGCCGCAGTTTAAGCTACAGCCTTTGGTGCAATTACAAAAAATAGTATTCAGCAGAATGTCTGGAGTAGGTGGAAACAGAGTTTGAATTGGCTCTAAAATGTTATCCCTTAATGTCCATCCCTAGTCTTCAGGAGTAAGCTCGTTACCTAGCCATATTTGAACCTGTTAGTAGACCCGATATAAATGTTGCCGAGCAGTACTAGATGTTGGCGAAGAATAGACTGATAATTGAACAGGTTTTTTGAGATGTGTAGATTTTACAAGAGTTGAATATCTGTGACTATCAATATATACTTATTTTACTGGGGCATTATACACGTCTGGAGAACATTCTGTCTTAGTAAACGGAGTTCTTAAAGGAAAGCTTCGAAACTTGATTAATTTTACGGCGAATATTTTGTTTTTGTTTTCATTTCTTCTTTCTCACTCGCTTCTTCATTGCAAAAAATACATAATTCTTTGTTAGCAAAGACTGGTCTACTACAACTCATTCTACTATAAGGTGGACTCTTATATGTACTGGCTTCTTCTCTTTGTCTTTTTTATGCCAATATGCTAGACTTTGGAGTATATTCTTTACAGAACTGTACATGAATTGTCACAGAATTATCACTTCGTAAATATTCAACTATGCAAATGAAACAGACTTCCGACATTTTTAGAGAATTTATTAAATTTCTGCCACAAAAATGAATTAAAATATTAAGTAAGCACGTCCGTTCACAAGGAAATATCACTCAATACTAACGTAAAGAAATGTATGCTCTGACAAGAGTAGAAAGCAGATGTCCCTCGAGGTCTTATGACAAGGGAGGGGAACTTTTTGGAGCACATTCCTTCTCCATCTAGACTTCTAGACTACAGTGTACTATATATGTGTTTGTTTCGAATTATCTCCAAAACAGTAACTCTTACGAATAAAGCTAATTATATATTTTTTGTAAAAATTTGATAATTAATATTTTTTCTGTAAAACTGACCGTTAACGAGATATTCGCGAAACACCATTTTTGGTGACCTTTGACCCCGTGTAAATTTTTTAGCGGCACCCGGATCGATGGGGCTTTTGATATTTTGTTTAGAATCACATTATCAAGGTTCATACCAAAATCCAACTTTTCGGAAAATTTTCCGAAGGGCAATGTCTAATTTCTCTGTACTAATCCGTCCCCTTGTAATATAAAATTCTGATCTAGGCAACCTTGTTTTTTCAAAGAAATTAAATGTTTCTAGTAATCTTGTGATATACCATGCTTTTACTATGTTCGGTTTTGAAACCGGTCACTCGGTAGGTCTAGAGTACCTGTATTTATTTATTTATTTATTTAGTTATTGGAAAACAAACAGGCGTAGGCCCAATTACATGTTTTCTCTTAAAAAAAACAAAGGATATGAAATTACACAATACAAAGAAGCTAGTCTAATACAGGATTGTATATAAAAGAAAGTTAATTATGCTGTAGTAAAGATTACAAACAGTAAATTGAGAAGTGATTCTTTAAGAAGTTGAAATACACATTGCAAGTAGTGTTAAAAATGTCAATATGGAGATGACAATGTATGTTATAGTAACGCATCATACGGCTCAGAATTGAGAAATGACCTATATTATTTGAGTGCGTATTAATTGAAAACAAATATGAATGTCTGGTTCGGTAACTTGGGACGTTTAACGGTAATTGGGATACTAAGTGAGGACAGTCTACAATGTTATTCATTAGTTTAAATAAAAATAATTGTTCACTAACAGTTCTTCTCATTTCTAGTGTCTCTAAACCCAGGTACAAAAGTCTGTCTCTATAAGGATTTGGCGGTATTTTAAATTTAAAAAATATAATCTCTGTGAAGCGATGTTGAACGGATTCTATCTGATTCTTGTATACACTGTAATTAGGTGACCAAATAATGCTTGCGTACTCGAGTTTAGATCTCACAAGCGCACTATGTAGCATTTTATAGGACTGCATGTTGTTGAAGCATTTCGTTATGCGAAAAATGAAACCTATCATCGAGTAGGCTTTCTTGCATGTTTGATCAATGTGGTTTTTAAAACTAAGACTATGGTCTAACAATACCCCTAGGTCTGATATACACACGGTTCTTTGAATCTGTGCACCACTGATTTTATAATTTACAGTGAAAGGATTTAGTTTTCTGTGGAAAGATATTATATGACACTTACTAAAATTCAGGTACATTAAATTAAGTGTGCACCATTCATTCACCGTGTCGATATCGTTTTGCAATAATGTGGCGTCATTAATATTATTGATTATACGGAATAATTTCAAATCATCAGCATATAATAAAGAGTGGGATTTTAACTTAAATGCAAGGTCATTAATAAATATTATAAATAACATTGGTCCTAAAATTGAACCTTGTGGGATTCCAGAAGTACAATTGATAGGCCTCGATTTGAAACCGTTCAGGACAACGAACTGCGTTCTGTTTACAATGTACGAGCTGAACCACCTATACAGATCTCCTTTAATTCCATAGGCTTCCAATTTTAAGAGCAATGTTTTATGATTCACTTTGTCAAATGCTTTGGAGAAATCTGTATAGATGGCATCAACTTGTCTTTGGTTTGCCAATTGTTCTTGAAGAAATGCCACATACACGCATAAATTAGTAGTGGTTGATTTATTTTTAACAAAACCGTGCTGTTCGGATGCAATATATTTAGAAATATAAGAAAATGAAGAATTATGTACTACTTCCTCAAAAACCTTAGCAAAAGCTGAAATTATTGAAATCGGTCGATAGTTTTGTGTGTTCGACTTATCGCCAGACTTGAAAATTGGTACAATTTGAGCCTTTTTCCATTCATTTGGGATAGTTCCTTGCTTTAAGGACATTACATTAGTAAGAGTAGGGCAAACGATGACATTTAGGGATCCATGAAGCGAAGTTAGTCACAATTTCACAGTCGACTACATTAATATAATCATATATTTGGTTTTTCTAATTCTTTTTATCTTCTCTTCCTTCTTTAAGCTTTCACCGCCCCCTTATTTTTATTCACCGCCCTTCAAATGCACCCGAGACTACTATCGCCCCCCTTGGATCGTTCCAGCGCCCCACAAGGGGCGATATCGCCCACTTTGGGAATCACTGATCTATTGCGATCAAAAATTAATTTAAAAAATTAAAAATTATAAGCCTAATTTTATAAAAACAAAAATATTAAAAACTGCTATGGCAATACCTAACTGTTGCTGAAAAAGTGGAAATACCCGGAGTAGCTTTAGTTGGTGAAAAATAAATAATATCTTTTGTTAAAAATGTGGATTTCGATTATTTTTGTGATTCTGAACAACTTTTGTTATTAACTTTTTCGACAAAATCGTTAGTATCTCGAAAACAGTTGACGTTAGGCCCGTATAACTTCATATTAAAATTAGTTAGTATTTCAACAAAAAACTTTTAAGTTACCTAAATATAGGACATTCCATTTAAAATTATTTGCGGACATGGGTTTTTAATCACTTTTTGATTTTTTTTATGGTAGCATACTTCTGCAAAGTATATATCACCCGTGAGAGAAATTTCATTATGTGCTAGTGAGACTAAAATCTCACTCGCGTATAATGACTTATTTCACTTACTTATGTAATGTACTAATTTTTTATCATAACTTATATTACATCTTCTATACCTAATCAAACTTTTTTACTTCATTTCTTCCTGATCTCTCTCTTTGGTTCCGCTTCGTCTTTTTGTGTTTCTACGTTTTGTTTTAAGCTCATTTTTTGTTTACTCCTTCTTTATAAAAATTAATTGTTTTGTTTTTCAAACAGTCACGCTATTGGGTCGTTATTGTTTATATCACATACAATTCTGTTTCACTGTCGATTAATAATAGTAAAGTATATCTACTTATATTTATAATACCTTACCTACTGGTATCATCTAATTGCAAATTGTTGCAGTTAAATCCAAATTTATACACATTATAATAATTAATTTAATAAATTCTAATAATTACC
This sequence comes from Agriotes lineatus, assembly GCA_940337035.1. Lineage (NCBI taxonomy): Eukaryota > Metazoa > Arthropoda > Insecta > Coleoptera > Elateridae > Agriotes > Agriotes lineatus. The sequence continues at coordinate 13,736 of CALNHX010011301.1, forward strand.
AAAAAGAATTGTTTATAATTTATTTATAGTATGTGGAGTCAAACGGCCAGAGAACGTTGTTAATTTAACAAATGATACGAGTGCACAAATCATAAAAGGAATTTCTCCTTGGCAAATTGGAATTTATGATCCCACAAATTCTCTCATTTGTGGAGGTTCCATTTTAAGTCCACGTGTTGTTATAACGGGTGAGATAAACTTTTTTATTTTAATAACATATAAATGCAACTATTTTATTAGCTGCCCATTGCTTTACTCCTGGAGATACACTGGTCAATATAGAGAATTATACAGTAGCAGCTGGAAAGTATTACAGTAAATATAATGACGACAGAGACGAACACGCTCAGTACTCAAAAGTAAGTTTCTCTCTCTAATTACAAATACGGTTTTTCTAAAATACTAATATTACAGATTGACGAAGTTCATATACCACAACGATACAAGGGATCTGTGAGTTTTTATGAAGCTGATATTGCAGTGTTAATCTTGAAAACAAAACTGAATATATCACAAGTCGTTCAGCCCGTGTGTATAGATTGGGGTAATAATTTTGAATATCAGCAACTTGCAGAAAATAAGGAAGGAATGGTAAGTTTATTATTTAAATAATTAGATAATCTTTTCATGGTTCGAATTATTGGCAACCTTAAGGCTGTATTGTTACTTCAGAGTAAACAATTCAAAATTAAAATATATGTAGGTTTGTGCTAACGAATATTTATATGTTAATTTGCGATATCAAACTTTAGATAAATTTTCTTATGCACTTCTTCAAAACTTTGGTTACAGTTATACTATTATTGAAGAACATAGAATGCGGCGAATAAAAATTCTAGATATCTCTAGAAAACTGTATGAACGTCATAAAAGAAGTATTAAAAACAAAATATCTATAGAATAATAAATAGAATTTACTGTTAATAAACGAGACTTTTTTAATGTACTAGATGTACTAGATAGTGGGGAGGATAGGTATCTGAATCATCGTGCACTTTTGGACAAAAGCCTCAAATTTAGTATGCAAAGCATACATAAGTAGGAGAGCGTTTTTTGAGGTGGGGCCCAAAAATCCGTCATCTTGTTTCAAAATGGCAGCTGACGATGGCTGTCTGAAACTAGTTTTTAATTAATATCTTCTGAAATATGTAAAAAAAGTTTCAAATGAAAGTTGTAGCCGATCTTATTTACAAAATTTACGCTTTTCAAGTTTTTTTTATAAAGGTAATAATAACGGAGATAAATGTGAAATTGAAATCCATTATTAAGAAAATTTCGTGTAAACGCTATCTTTTTGTGGAAAAACTCCAGTCGGAGCTTTCCATATAGCAATTGGTAAACTCTTGAATGCCTGCCTAGTAGACTGAGGGACAGAAAATGTGTTATTACCCACTTGGACGACTGAAAAAGTTGTTTATAACTAGTTTCAAAACACAATTGCAGCGCGCCCGAAAGGTAACATATCGTGTTAGCAAGTTTACTCTTGTAGATTTAGAAATTGCATGATTTTCATGAGCAAAAGCTGCACTAACTAACTAAACATGAATCCATCGGGTACTGTCCTTTTCCCAACTCCACTTCTCTGGACTTGGATAGATCATTCATTTTCATGTAGATCTTCTCCAGTAGTACCCCGCCTGAAATCTCTTTACTCTTGAATGTGAAAATGAGTGGTCCTATAAACAAAGAACCACAAACATTTCTGATTCCGTCTACTAAAATATTTGAAAACTATCGAAAAGTAGGTAGGTATGTAATGTAGTAAACTGTTGAATATTTCCCATACTGATTTCTTTCCATGACCAGAGCACGCAGAAGCTGAGTCAGCTCCAGTAAAAAGATTAAAAATGCCAGTGCCTTATCTTTTTCCTTTCCAAGTGATTCATAAAAATGTCGTGTACTGGAATGTAGTGACACTGTTTGCCTGCCCCAAAAGTTATCAACAGTATCTCCAGTCGCATGACTTGAGAAGAATGAAATCTCAAGTATAACAACAACTATGTCAACAGTTTGCTTCGCAAGTAGTACGATTGGAGGTCTGGGTGATGACAAAAGTTGCTACATAAAATATTACTTTCATTTGTAACAATGCAAACTGAGGACAGCAATCTAAAAAGCTCTGTCCACGGGCAGTTCTTGTTTCTTCTCGGTATTCATCCAACACAAAATCAATCCATTCACTAGGTATATTCCCATTACCGCAGAAGTAACCCAGCATACATTTAAGGATAATCTTTGAAAGTCTTCACTTGTCCAGGACTGATGATATGAACCATTGAGGGCCAATCAATAATCTTCATCCGAATATTCGTATAGTTTACTTAGCACTGGAGGAGGTCTAATTTTGACGATTTTCTCGGTTTCCACAGTCAGAAGATTGATGGTCGGAGGGCCTGATTCTCGTGTTTAAAGAACTAATACAAAATTGAGCCTCTGTGCTGGTATCCAATGTCAAGCTTAGCAAATAAACTTACATCACTCGTCGCAAGTTTTAAAAGAATTTTGGCGTGGTTTCCATTCTTGTTTACTGATTCATCGAGCAACATTAACTTGTTTTTCTTGATTGGTTCCTCAATTGGAATCGATGGATCTTTCAAAGTTGCGAAACATATTCTGTGAACTTTTCCTGACCAGTATTCTACAACTCTTGAACATCATTTTCTGATACAATGGACTTAGTCATAATATTGCTTAGGTCACAGGTATTATCACAAACTCCTGTTTTTTTGAATGTAACCATTAAGTTCTTCACGTTTAGGAGAAACCTGCTTCGGTATGATGGTTCACTTCATGGTGCTTGTCAGAATCTAATTGCTGGGGGATGTGCGCTTCAGCTACCCTTACAATCTTTGCTACTAAGTTCTGCCACCATCCATGTTGGCAACGCGTCTGGATTGTGAGTTAGTCTTAACTGTTTTTTACTTTTACTTTTCAAATAATACAAATATAGGATAAGTCTATTTTCTTTGGTAGCATAACCAAAAATGAACTATCCAACAGAAAGCTCATTTCTTACAAATAGGGGTCTATATTCTTAATTATATCTGTTATTATTAGCTTTATCTAAAAAACTGTGGGAATATGAAATATGTAAAATAATACGAGCTACAACTTTTATTAAAATCGGGGCCATTCTGAGCTGCCATTTTGAAACACCATAGTAGATTTGTGATCGCTACCTCAAAGAACGTCTTCTTAGTTGCATAGAATTTGCATAACAAATTTGGTGCTTTTATCCGAAAGTGCACGATTTGAAGGAAATCTGCTAGTTATTCGCCTCATAAAGCCACATAGAGAGTGCACATTATGGGTAAACAGTTAAGATCTTTAAACATGCGAGTTCCCTTCTATTTGGATAAGATACATAGATAGAAAATTACATTTTTCTTTGCTCTATAATTCAATCTTAATTACTATATTTCAATGAAGTGTTGATGCTGACACCCTTTTTCCTTTGCATTTTTCCTCGAATTCTAACAGTTTTCAAGTGCGCCTAACAGAATGATACAATTGCAATAAAATGGTCGAATGGTAATAAATAAAACAACACTTATTTAAGTGATGATGCTGACAGACTAACCAAAGATCAGTTTTATGATAAACTATCCAATATAATATCAAATATTAAAGACTATAAAGAAATATACACTTTAGGAGACTTTTTAACGGGCGTACTGGAACAAAATAAAACATTCCAGTACAACTAATAATAATCGGCTACGCCTAATAGAGCTATGTCAGATTATGTTGCTAAAAATAATGAATGGGTTCTGCCGTCATAAGAACAATCATAAGTTTACATGGGTACATCCAATCAAAAAACTCTGCTCTATAATTGACTATGTAATCCAACGACAATATTCTAAACTTAACACTACAGACGTAAGGGTATACCGTGAAACAGAATGCGGTTCAGACCATCATCTTGTGATGGCAAAAGTAATAATAAACTATAGAAGGAAAAACAATACAGAACAATCAAACAAAGAAAACAAGTATAAAAATATAGACAAGCACAAATATAACCTGGAAAGCATTTTGCGTAGCGCTGTTGACAAGTTAAATATTAAAATTTTGAATAGAAATTACCGCTTTTAAGTCAATTTTGAGTATTTACCGTCACGCTTTAACGTTTGTACATAGCTTAACGTTGTGAGATTCAAGTATTTACCGTCATATTTGGTAGTTTACCATCAAGATGTATTGTTTGAAAGTAGTCTTGTTGTGTAAATTAAAGTTGTTAGCGTTTTTGCAGTTACACCGTTTATTGTCAAGTTTGCCGCCTGTGGATAGTTTAAACGTTACGCAATTAACTTCACTAACTTTTATCGAGTAATTTTAACCTTTATCGAATAATCCATTTGTTGTTTATTGTTCACATACATATTGTTCTACGTTAACATAATTCATTTTCAATTAGTTGTGATTGTCTTTAGTAGATTTATGATTTTTGCATGTGTTATTTCGAGTATTTTTTCTCTGTAAAGGGATTCAGTCAGCTGTTGGCAAATGCTAGTAAGCTAAGTTCGACCCCCGTTGGATCGTCGTTCTAAATCAGAAAGGTTGGGTCATCTTTTCCACTTTCTGGATAAGCTCATTTGTGTTTTTTTCCGATTTAGTCAGTAAAGTGGTGGCGCCTGGCATTTAACACCTTAACTGCCGGTCTTATAAAGGCCACTAATCTGACGTTAACTTTAATTTGCTGTTAAAATAAACAAAAGCGCATCAAAATTTGTTTACTAATGAATAAAATGTCATAAGCACTGACGTTTTGATGCGCTTTTGTTTATTTTAACAGCGAATTAAAGTTAACGTCAGATTAGTGGCCTTTATAAAACTGGCAGTTAGTGATCATAATCTCGCTTTAATTGGTATCGTTTATAGCAAACTGCCCTTCTCCCCGATGTTTAAGCGGGACAAATTAGCTTGTTACAGGGTAATTAAGGTACAGTTAGGGTGAACTATGTAATTCTTTCATTAACCTGCCGTAACGACGTTTTCGGTTTGTCGAAAGTGAGGAAGAGTTCTATTATCAGAGGTTTACGACTAGCACATGTTGTAGGGTGATAGCTCGAGTGTGTACGATTTTTTAAATCTTAGTGTAGTTTCCGCAAATCGAACCGGGTGCGGTCGCCTGAGACTCAAGCATGTTGCATGCTCAGCCGTCCGCGCTCAAGTTCTTAGTTATAATTGTTGGATAGTATAACAAAAGCACGAGTTATTTATCGAACTTTGAATATAATTTTCTCAAAACATCAAATTTGCACATACGTGTATTTGGCATAAAGGCGACGATATTTTTATTTGGCAGCTACATAGGTACTAAACTGCATGCTATCAGTATTGACGGCGGAATGTATTTTTGAGTATTTGGGCATCGTGATCATCAGGTTCGAAATGTCAAAAAAATATGGAAGTTACTTAACCATATAAATGCAAAACAATAAAACAGAACCTAAAGAAAAAACACTTGAAAACGAATTCAAAACAGGTATTGCAAATCTACAATATGTTACCCACATTTAAAACCATTTTTTTTGTTCTACTGCATCGAAAAACTATCAAAACAACCATTGTCATTGGTCGAAATTAAAATAGACACGCTCATTTTGCGGTATGATTATGACCTCCTCGACTTTTTTCGACTTCTTCGATTAAACAGCCATTTTATAATTAGAAAAAACGCTTCCAAAGCAGTAGAATAAAAAATTGGGCAGGAAGGCGAACTTTTAAACTTGCGTTATTTATGTGCTTCAGTCACTGCGCTCACTTGGCCATAAACTGCAGCTCCTCCAATAAAGTCCTTAATTTCGTAATTTTAACATAATTAACTGTTACAGTTTTAAAATCAAAAATGTCATTTGGAATCGAAAAAGGACGATAACGCATAGTCCGGGAACTTATGTTTTGATTTGCATAATGTGGCTATAATATTAGGTTGAATTTTGGGACAGCTGCAACCTAATATCTGGTTTGGCGTTAGGGCGGGATCTGTATTTTATTTTAGTAACCATCAAATATGTAGGTAGAGAACGCTGATGGCAAAAGGATTATTATCCCTTTATCTGACAACATTTTAAATTCGTCTTTAAGCTGACACCAAAATTCTGATAGTGATTTCTCAGTCGCTGGATTTTGTGACACGGCAGAATAGGAGTTTACAAACCAAAAGTTTTCTTTAATTTTTTCGTAAAGTCCTTCGGGAAAATAACAGTTGAAACTATCAAGTAAACTCATTTAAGATATCTCCAGGTATGACGAAGCTGCCTAATTTTTAATTTTCTATAAATTCCACCCAAACCTTGATTTTATTTTTAAAGGCGTGTACTTTATCGCTGGCATCAAAAACAGTTACTGCGTTTCCTCTAAGCGAGAGACTTACCTCATTACCCTTTTTAAAAATAATTCTACGCTTATCATTATACAACCTGGCTCCCAATATCAAAGTGATCGTCAATCAGAAAGATCTTTCTTTACTTTCCTTTCCTATGGCTTCACGGAATACTTGGAGATGCTTTGCGGGACACAATTTAGGAACCGCCGTGCTAAAGCCAAGTGTATAACAGTGTGAAAACGTCTGCTTGGCGCGAGAAAAACAGTTTGCTGTGGCGAAGAGGTTGAAGGGAGATGAGACAGTTTTTTATGGAAAATTTAGAACAATTTTGTTTATACCTTGAACGAATTCTCTAATTTCTGAACAATGTTTTCAGGACATGAACAAATAAGAGTTTATATTATAACGTTATTTCCAATGCAATTGAATTATTACAAGTCGTCATTTTAAAATAAAGTAAGTAGATATTAACGATACAAGTTTGATTATGAGCATCTTAACGATACGAGTTTGATTGCCAAAACGAGGCGGTGAGCCGACAAGCATGTCATCAGGAAAAGTTGTTCAAAATGTAAAATTATGGTCTCATGCAAAATTTCAGAAATATCAACTTACTTTTATGAAACCATGTTATCACAAAAGTACTTCATCTAATGCACGCGGTTTCATAAAAGTACGTCGATATTTATGAAATTTTGTATGGGACCATAATTTTACATTTTGAACAAGTCTTCCTGATGACATTTTGTCTATTTAAAACAGAAGAGGTACCTACTTTACCTGAAAAAACAATTGTTTTCATCTACCGCTCGTGAAGGCTCATGAAGACGAATCCAACATTTTCGTATTAAGATTTTCGACTCAGAATTGTCAAGGAGTATCGCTACCTGAAACTTTAGTGGCCATTATGGAACACCCTGTATATGAAGTTTCAACGCCATACCTCTTTTCGTTTTTGATATATTCTGTTCACAGACAGACAGACACACAGTCCAATCAGCAAAAACATGTTTTTTGGGTTCAGGAGACTTTAAAACGTGAAGATCTGTTGAAAATTCAATTTCGAATTGTTGGGGTCCAATACTTCCTTTTTCGTAAAAGGAAGTCAAAATATTGTACGATACATGACTGGAAAGTCTTTTGCAGGTCTCCCCAAGCTTGATTCGACTTGCAAAACACTACATTCCGGTCTTGTAACGTAAATTACTATTGATTTTTTACATTACTTATTATTACTTATTAATCAAGTTATGATTTATAATTTTCTTAGGTAACAGGATGGGGCTATACTACGATGGTTGGAGAACAATCAGAAGAGCTACAAGAATTAAATGTACCATATATATCGTACAATAAATGTTATGAAGAAATTCCTAAATCTTTTAGAAAATATTTAACACACGATAAAGCGTGTGCTGGATATTACCATAAGGGTAAATGAGTGTAACTTTTAGTGTCCACTATTAATAATGATTATTTAACAGGTACAGCTGTATGTAGTGGAGATAGTGGTGGAGGGTTGGCATTTCCACATTCTGATGATCGATACTACATCAGAGGAATAGTTAGTACATCTCCAGCGTCGGCTGGACATTGTGATTCTAATCAATATGGAACTTACACCTTGGTATCTAAGTATATAGACTTTGTGAATGACCTGGTAGTTCGGAATCGGTCATAAAGATGCTCACTGTATAAGCAGCTCAATTTATATTTTTATAATAAATTGATGAAGTATTATTGTTTGCATTTCTTACTTGTTCAATAACAACTGATGCCGAGTATATTTTTAAATGTTAGTTACATATTGGTTTAAATATTATTCTCAAGAACAAAATAAAATTCTATTGAAGTTCTGTAAATTAAAGTGGACAAAAATCGTTTTTAACGTCACATGGAAACTGTAAAAATGTTGTTTCCTTGCGGTTTAGCAATAGCTTCTTAATAATGTAGAAGAAAAAAATCCCTTCTGCTTAAAATCATGACGGTTCGTATTATACAGGCTGTAATCATTTATATGTAAAAAAGTGTACTACTATATTCATTACTAAAAGGAAAACCTTAACCATGATAATTATTCGCTTTGTGCTTTGCTTTTAAAGTTATAAGCAATTTAAGTGTTTTAAAACCGGATACATTGCACTACTGTAACTTCAGAGCTGGGCAGGAATTAATTACTTTGTAATTAGATTACTAATTAAATTCCTTTTTGTTTATTTGCCTTGGAATTGAATTATCTTTCAAAATGCGGTAATGGTAATTCGTAATTACCATTTTTGTTAAAAAGTACTTAACAATTGCTTTTTGAAAGTAATTAATTACTAAATTCAATTACTTTTGAGTAATAAAAGGCATATTTAATAGAAGATTGTTCTACAAGTTAAGAAAAGTGGGTTTTTCAACATTTATGAGCGAACGTAGCAAAGTGAGCTGATTAATTTTAGACGAACATGAAAGAATCACTTTTCTAACATACTCAACGTGCTATTTTTTGTAATACGTAGTCACAAAATCTAGTCAAAATGGAATTCGACATTTTTTCATATGTGAAAAATAGTAGATTATGTTATTAGGAGTAAAAGTGATACTTTATGTGGCGAGGCTGAAGTTTATTTAGCCGAACGTTAGTGAGGCAAATAATTCAGCTAAGCAAATACGCCGATACAGAGCAATACAAGCCTAACCTGGTTAACGTTTAACCTCGAAGGTTAGCTCTAAATGACGTTGAAACGCTACTCAAAGTAATTTCTAAGTGTCGGAGCAACGTACGTTTGCGTGGCCACACTAAACACGTCCATGTCATTAATATTAAAAATGCATCAGGGTATCCCGATATAATATTAATTATAGCAAGCGCTTGGAAGTAGGTTAGAATGGACAGTTGTAGAACCTCCCCCCACCACTTTTCCTTGAAACCGAGGCCACACTTCAAGGTCACATCTTCAAGCCAATTTTCAAAGCCACAGCTCAAGGCTAAACTTCGAGACCACATGGACAGTTCTAGAACCTCCCCCCGCCACTTGGCCTCCAATTCAAGGTTAAGGCGTGAAAAGCTGGAACACTCATTGTTCAGTCTTGATTTCAAGGTCGGACTTTAGTTCAGAGCTAGGACAGCTTCCCCACAGTTGGCTTTTAGTTCAAGGTTGCTTGCTGGTGCCTCTCCACCAGTTGGCCTTGAGTTCAAGGCCAAAGCCAACTCCGCGACCACATGAAAGCAGGAACCCAAGGTCACATCTTCAAGCCAATTTTCAAAGCCACAGCTCAAGGCTAAACTTCGAGACCACATGGACAGTTCTAGAACCTTCCCCCACCACGTTTTCTTGAAACCGAGGCTACACTTCAAGTTAAGACCAAATTTCAAGGCCACAGCTCACGGCTAAACTTCAAGGCCACATCTCAATTCTGGAACTACCCCCAACACTTGGCTTTGAAACCGAGGCCATGGTTAGTGTTCTCATCAAATTACATTTGAACCCTAGCTTAGACCATGTTGTCAACCTGACACTTCTACAAGTTTAATGAAAGAGGCAAATATTTTCATAAATTGTTTTAATAACATCTAAAGATATATACAGATAAACAATTAACACTAATGCTATAATCACTTATCAGTTGCATAACATGTATAGTAACGCTATTGTCTACTCCTTCGGCGTTGTCCTGCTCCTCCGCGAAGTTGAAGGCCGTTCCGATTCTGGATAACTGCCTCCTGGAGTATTTTCGTGGTGGCAATCACCGCGTCCTTACCCACCAGAAGTCGACTTGTGCGAAAACGGAGGTGCGTTGCAATAATTAGAAATGGTGACCTTGAAGTCAGTAGTAGAAGCTGGCAACCTTGACTGTAAAATTGAGTTTGTATTAGTTTGCGTGCAGCATTTTACTTGATTTTGTTCATAGGTTTATATGTAACAGAGAGAGTAACAAGGAGCGTAAATGGGTTGACGTGTATGTGATGCGATATCATAATACACAACATCAAGCGAGAATAAAAAAATCACCGTCATGAACACAACCGCGAGGGTTGCAATCTCGTCTAACCATTGTGCCTCGGGTGATTTTAAACCCTTCGTAAAGGGCTCTCAACGTGAAGTCGGTAAAAACCTGCTGTTATTTTAATTTTCAAAATACAATTCAAAATTGTCTAACCTCGTCTCCTTAAAACGCATTCGCCTAAGTGTGTTGGTTAATGGCATGCAAGCAGTTAACAGAATTTGAAAGTTAATAATATAGAATCTTAATAAGAAATTGTACTGATTAAATATAAAATAACTAGCTCACAGTTTGGCAGGATCCAGCAGCTCCAAAATAAGTTCTTGCAGATCTTAACAAAAGAAACAAAAAAATAAAATTAGACCGTGTTCTTTTATAAAATGGTTGTAAAGTGTGCTCGTTAATTGTAACCAGTGCATGACATTGAAAAATTGTATCCGAACTTTAATAAAAATGATTAAAACTGGTCACTTATTTACAGCAGTATCGATGGGAGCATGCATGATATTCTGAAGCATTCTTTTCCACGACAGTTTTCGTAAATAAAGAAATTTTGTTACGATATGTTTACTATAGAAACTACTTTTTAAATCCCGGTTGTGAAAAAGATTAATATACATGTCGCCTGCACGCTATTAAATTTCGTAAAACGACATTTATTGACAAACGATTTAGAATAGTATACTCCTATATAGTATTAAAATGATTATGTTTAATAAAAGGCTTGTAGATAAATCATGTATGCGGTACGTTAAAGAATAGAGTACGAGCGATTCAATTTGTTTCTAATGAATAGTTAAAATTTAATATATAGGTATCTGAGAACCCACCAGGGTTATGTACACAGAACGGACGCGCGGACGGATCGCAACTGAATGTAGAGCTACGACAGGAATTTCGTTACAGCCAAAAAAACTTGTTTTGTGCTCAGTCTAGACAAAGAAATGCAGTTGGAATGTTTTCTTGCCGGGCAATGTGCAAAATTAATAAATTGGAACCTGCGCTTCGAAATCAAATTTTATTTTACTGGATTTATTTCGTTGGCTATTTAAATATTCTGATCCTGTATTTTCACAATTGAAAAGTACCTGTGTAAATAATTCTGAATTTAGGTTACCAAAGACAGTTCCGTATTTAGCGCGTTTAGATTATTAACATTCCGTTTTCATATAAAGCTTATGTGTCGTTTATAACGTTGCATGCATTTTCTACTTAAACAGCTCATTTTTTCTTTGGTATGTCAGTTGTTTACAGTAATCTGTAAATAATAATGAATGTTCGTTAGACTGCAAAGTGGTAATATAATTGTGTGTCGGTTTTATAATTACGATTCTGCAGCAGGCGCGTTATACAACATATACAGCTTTCAATAATTAGAAATGTAAATTTCTACAAGATATCTCAGGAACTTTGTTTATTGCATTCTAAGTAACTAATACTTATAAATAGAAAGATATTAACGAAATATAGACACTGTAAAAATAATTTCAACGCACCAATACAAAAGTTGTGAGAAATTAGAATAGTTCTGCTGTGAAAGTTGGGTTGAGAAATGTAATAATTGGCACCGTATCTAACATCCCACCTAGAGACAAGTGCTGTGCTGTCTAACAGTTTCCATAGTTTTTCCAAAACATGCATTATTCATTAATTTATATAAATTTTTCTAAAATGTGTTAGTTGACTGGGCTCGTAATTTTGTATTTAGGTCTATATAGTCTTTCAACCAAAAGGATTGGTTAAAACTCAATACCCTATGAATTTTTAGCACTATAAGACCAGCTTGATTTAGATTTATATAATGAATGACATACCGCGTCTTAGGTTCCAAAGTTGTAAGTAGTTTCTTTTGTTTGCCTCCAGGAGGGACTTTATGTTCTGCGCAAAATGGAAAATATTTATGCAGATCATGCAAATGTTGCGGACAATCTAAATCTACTTCTAAAATTATACCTTCTTCAGCATCATCCGAAATATCAAGAATAGATTGCAAAGTTACGGAGTTTACTTGTTTTTCACTAAACCATTTAAAATTTTTCAAAGGTAAATACTGACTCGTAGACCAACCATGCAAATTTACTTTATCTAGAAGGTGTTTAGAAGGGTTATTATAATTTTTTAGAAATTTATTATTTGCTTTACTATATTTGGTACAGCATTGACTTATAACACCTCTAATACCTCTTTCAATAAAAAAGCAACATGTCTATATCAGTTAACAATTCTAATTTAACGTTTGTATATTTGAGCATGCACTGGAACGTAAAACCGAGGGTTGTGTAGAAGTGACTGGGATCTAACCCATATGTTTCTATAGATTTAGTCCTAAAGTTCGCAAAATTATCTGCCAAAAGTAAAACATCACATTTCAGATAAAGATCACTGTATTCTCCTAAATTTTTCATTGTAAATACATTCCAAATCATCTGTGCATGTTTGTAGTCTTGTTAGGAAATATCAGCTTGTTTCAATTTATTATAAAATTTTGACTTTTCCGGAAGAATCGTTTCATTAAACTTTTCCCAACTATCCATGTACTCGTAAGGAATAATTCCTTTTATAATTAAAAGATTTAGCTCTTTCATATTTAAATGGCTTAATGTATGATGTAAAATTTTAAAATTTTGAAATTCTAAATAAGATGCTGATGACGCGCTCAAAAACGATATGAGTCTACAAAGCTGCATTTATTACTTGTATTTGAAATATATTTAGTAAACGAAATATATCTTTCTTTATTTTTCGGTAGAAATACCATCCTAGGATACATCATTTCGGTTCAAATCAGCGAAGTGGGTAAGACGTTTATTTTTGTATTCTAAACAGTATACATTTATTAAAACAAGTTTACTCTAAGATTACACTAACTTGCTCGTTTCCAAAATCTATTAGTTCACCCTTCTAATTCACGAGCCGGATCTCGATGTTATAAATGGTTTCGACATTAACCTCTAAATAAATAGGTGCATTTAGAACATTTTCCATACGGAACTCAGGCGCCACGGAAATACTAAACCCATACAGAATATGCGCAGGTAAATTATTACGATAAGAACCTAGTGTGATGTTGCATTCAATGTAAACATTCGTGTGTTTACTTATCTGTATATCCAATTCTGATATGTGAGTGTGGTTAGGTTTGTATTCGATTGGTTTGAATCCGAGCATTCGACCAATAGAATCGGGTTTTGACAAATCCACAGTGTACATCGATTTAATTTCTCATTTTTGCGCATTATTGGTTGCGCTTAGTATGGTGCTCTCTACGTGTTTTTCTAAATATGAACTTAGCTGATCGATTTCATATGAACCATGTGAAATAGTGAGTACATGGAGATCCTTACCTCTATAATAAAACTTATCGTTACCGGTATGTATATTTTTAATCGAATTGCAGCCGTAGAATGCCCTTAAAGCGAGCTCATACCTATGTCTAGGATTTAATCTTATAGGCTAGGCATACGCGGCATGCAATACATTACCCACACATTCAACTACCAATAGTATAGACATGACTATGATGTGCGTTATCGTTTACATTCATTTATATAGAAAATTAAGACAAAGGTGGCCACATATCACGGTGTTATAGTTCTGCTCTCTAGAGTAATTATAATAAATTTTACAATTCCGAAAGTATTCAACGACCTCCAACGGTGGCGGTAAATTCCCAAAACCACCACCGCCGCCAACAGAGCAGCCACCGGCTTCAAGGTGACCACCGGTCCCCAAGACAACAAAACCTAAAGCAGCTACCAACACCCAAACATCACCAGTAGGCTGCATAACAGCTATGTGATTCACGATCCACTTGGACAAACTATCTCAGTGGATCAACAAAATAAGTGATATTATAACACAAGACGGTTAATACACCAGTAAACACACAACTAAACATCGTCCACTGGAACGCTAACGACATTCAGTGCAAAATGCAAGAAATGCGAAACCTCAATAAAACACTCAACGTCGACGTGATGATGATCAACGAGACACATCTCACACCAAAAGTTTCACTAAAGTTAGCTAACTACCAAACCTATGGAACGGACAGACCGCAGATAGCAGGAATTTCAACTAGAAGGGGGACCTATATTCTAGTGACAGGCAAACTCGCACAGCAGCAAGTTACACTACAAACAAACGAGCTGGAGACCACGAGGGTCCAAGCAAGAGTAGCCGGAAGAGATCTAAAGCTAATATCAGCCTACCGACAACCAAAGACCTCCAGCAACGCAAAATCTACAGCGGCCCGCATCCTGTTAATTATCGAAAAGGCCCGGAGTATCAAGCTGAGCTAAAGAAAAAGAAACTAGCGAGAGCCCCACTACTAGCAGAACCAACAGGATCACAGCCAATCACAGAGAAAAACGAAGATGGTTTCCAAACACAAGGCGGGAGACGAATAAGAAACAAACAGCCTGCTCCGCTCAACAGCGCAAGAGGTCTCATCAACAACAACAGCATTCACCAGCAGCAATGCAATTGCGATCCCTGCCGCCTCAGTTGTAACAGCCAGCGCTCGTACGGCTCCCGCATCTGTTTTAACCCAAGACGCAAGGCACCACCTCTAAAAGGATTCCAGCACCACCCAAGAATGCCACTACACCCAAACACGCCGCCGCCACCTACAAGGCTGTTGCACCTCCCAAAACCGCCACCGCCGTCAACACAGCAGTCACCGGCTTCAAGGTGCCCATCGACCCCAGGATAGCAAAACAGAAAGCAGCTACCAGCACCCAAACAACACCAGTAGGCTGTATAGCAGCTATGGGATTCACGATCCACTTGGATAACCTCACTCAATGGATCAGCAAAATAACTGTCAATAAGTGACATTATAACACAAGATGTATAATGCACCAGTAGACGTACAACTAAACATTGCCCACTGGAACGCCGACGGTATTCAGTGCAAAATGCAAGAAATGCTAAACCTCATTAAACCACTCAACATCGACGTGATGATGATCAAAATCGCACCAAAAGTCTCACTAAAGGTATCTTAACTGTCAAACCTATCGAACGGACAGACCGCAGATAGCAGGAATTCCAGCTAGTGGCTGGCTCGATATTATAGTAAAAGATAAAATCGCACAGTACCAAGTTACGCTGCAAGCAAACGAGTTGGAGGTCACGGGAGTCCAAATAAGAGTAGCCGCCAGATATCTAAGACTAATATCATCCTAGCAACAACCAGGGACGCCTCTAGCAACGCAATAATCTGGATGATTTTATGGCACGCAACCTCCCGACGCCGATTTCAGGAGAGTCTAAACACAAAACATCAAGCCGGAGAATCTCGAGTCAATAACACTGAAGGACACAGACTCTTCAACCACACAGCAGGAAAGAACTACGAGGTCATAGATCTAGGGGAGCACCAACGCATGTCCCAAGCAGTCATCAAGACCAACCCGATGTGCTAGACATTATACTAGTCGAGGGTCTGCCATTCCACTACTCCCAGGAAACAGTGAAAGACCTGAGCTCTGATCATCTCCCACTACTGCTCACGGTAAACGTAGGTCCGAGGCAGGATGGACCGCGAACTACAACCAGATGCACCACGAACTGGCGTCAGTACAATGAAAACCTACAAAGAAAAATACAAGATTTGCAACCCCAACATCATCATCACTGACAATGTTGACAACTGCGTCCAAAACCTACCGCAGGGCCCTTGAGAATGCGATGCAAATTCTTGACTGCAACCGCCGTGCTCGAAAACTGTCCCAAAAGAAAAAACGAAGGCTGGTGTGAAGATGGAAAATCATCAGGAACCCGGCCATCAAACGCCCTCTTAATAATAAACAAGAATGTCTGAAACAAGCAATAAAGGAATTCTACAATGAAGGCTGGAACCAACACGTCAGCAACTAGTCGGAAAATGCCAACTTAACAGGACTCTAACACGTAAGAGCGGCCTCCTCATGTCCGATCCAAGGACCAAATCGACCCTCTTACGATCCGCAAGAACAGGCCGACATCTTCACCTTCACCCTCCACAACAACTTCATGCCCAACAACGCCGCTGACGAAGAACACGTACGGGGAGCAAATACCCGACTACAAGGTATATTGACCGTTGAACTAGGCGAATATGCACCGTTCGCCTCACCAAATTAGGGGAAAAACATTATCCTACATCAAAGTCGCCATAAACCCCTCACGAATAGATGGAATTTCGTATGCAATGCTTCAGAATATTCCGAAGAAGACGCCGGCGTACATAACACGAATATTCAACGGGGTCACCACACACCGCCACGTTCCTGTTCCCTGGAATCGTACCGTCATAATCATGCTTTCTAAGTCATGATAACAAAAAAACAGAACCCAACAACTATAGGCTAGTTCCGGCCAGAAAAATTTGACTTCAGGCCAGAAAAATTTGACTTCAGGCCAGTACACGCAACGTCGCTACAGCTCGTTAAAGTAATAGACGATGTAGCTGAGAAATTTCAAGAGAGGAGAAACCACCGTCGTCGTCTTCCTTGATACAGAAAAGGCGTTTGATAAAGTATAGATTCAGAGACTCCTCATCGAACTATCGAACAAGTACGCATTACCAGCGGCCTACACCCAGCTTCTAAACAGCTACCTGACTGGCTGCTGACCCCTCAATACTATCCAACATCTACATCAATGACATCCTCTGCGCACAAAAGCCAAATACGCAGTATGTAAGGATGACGTCATGCTCTACAGCAAGTCGAGAGTGCTAAGAGCTACAGTCAGGAAGATGCAGGGGTAGCTGGATCAGCACCAGGCTGATTCGGAAAACGGGGTCTGAAATTAAACACAAACGGAAGCCATAACCTTCACAAGGGGACAAACAACCAATCTACCGACGATACAAGTCCATCAACGGAACGTATCTTGAAACAACACAGTCAATTACCTGGAAGCAACAATCGGCCAGCAGCTGACTTCCACAACACAATCGTCAAAACACGCCAGACAAATAGAATGCCATATCCCATCCTTGCGTGCCACAAGGGCCTCCCACTAAAGACCAAGCTCAACGCCTACAACCAATACATAATGCCAACTATGATATACGCAGCGTCAGCAAGGATGACATACATATCAGCTTCAAACAGGAAACGTCTGGAAAGCACCCAATCGACCACCCTCAAGAAACTTACCGGGACGCGATGGTTCGTACGCAATGAAACCATCTACAACGACCTAGGCATGGACTCCATACAAGCACACGTCCGAATACTAGCAGAAAATATCTGTTGTGGTATTGATCAATCGAATCTGACCGCGTTCCGAGAAATCGCGCCAGTTGTGGAAACGCAACAGCAACGAAAAACTCCCTAAGTATATTCTAACCGACTAATTACAACCAGACCACAAAGCCAGAAACGTGTAAGCAGTAAAAGCCAAACGGCTACCGCTGTTTTATCTAAGGACCCTGAAAAGCTCCAGTTCGACAGCATTGAAAAATGTTTCATATTAACAAGAAGACCCACGCCAGCAGCAGAGGAGAGCAGGCGTATCCAGCCAGTCAGCTCTAGTACCTGCAACAATTCGAAGTCCAAGAGCACGTGTTGGGTTTAAGCTCTCGGGTCGCCGATTCTACATGTTCCGCAGAGGCGGAGAATAGTGCAACAAGACGTGTATGCAAAAAGAATCGTTTAACAAGCGTTTCAATAACCAATTCCTTGGATAGACCTCAGCACCATTACGATGGACTCCCGCAAGAAGATGTCGACGAAATAAAAGTACAACTCATTTCTTATTAAGCCACCATCAATGATCATATGGACAAAGTTTTAAGGAAAAGATATCTCGGTGTAGTCAATCCGATCCGAATCCGTCTGACAGTAGAAGATTTGACAGGAATGGAAAGCGCGATAGACCAAGGTAAAGCACAAAAGTGACTTCATCGCCACCGCACGAATGAAGGCAGCTGCCAAACCAGTAGGCATCGGACCCGCCAGGGGCAGGCCGCCTCAACGTCTCCCACCAGCTGAGGTCACCGACTTCTAACGTTGCCCTCACAGACGGAGCAAATGGAGACAGACTTCGTGGAAGTCGCCCGCATGCGGAAGAAGCCTACAAAACCACTACAGCCAGCCCAGAAGCCCCACATCGAGCAGGCAAACCACTACGAAGCTCTGAAGAGCCAAGTTGAAGAAGGGTCCCAAGCCGAGCAGCCCCCCCCCCCCCCCCCCCCAGCTAGCGTGTGTCTCCAGTCGTTATCCGCTCCGAGAACAACTGCGCGGCTTTTTCCTCCACCTTCTCAACCGAGAAAATCACCTTTGCAAAAGCCAAATCAACCGAAGCAGGCTTCAGCTTGAATGCTGCCACATCCGATGACTACAGAGCCATGACAGCCTTCCTCAGTAAGAAAAGAGTCCCCTATCACACCTACCAAGTGACGGAGAATAAATCCCTGAACATGGACATCAGGAACATTTCGTAACCCCTCGACGTCACTCACGTCACAGAAGATCTCTGTGCGAAAGGATTCGGGATCACTTTCGTCACCCAGATGCACATCGACAGGGTCAGTAAGCACATCCCGCTCGTTCTGGTGCAGCTTGCGAAGTCGGCCGCAACAAAGAAAATGTTCGACATCAAGGAGATGTTGCATCTGCGGGTCTCCACCAAATATACGCGACCCAGTCCCGTCGTCGAAAAGTCGCACCGCTGCCAAAGGTTCGAGCATGCTCAACGCTACTGTCACACTACCCCCTCAGATGTGTTAAATGCGGAGGAGAACATCATAGCAGCTCCTGCACCACGTCAAAGCACACGCCGGCTACGTGGGAGAATTGCCAAAGCACACAGTTAAACAAACAGCGCACTCTGCACTACTTCGATTGTTTAGAAATCACTAATTTTTACTTTCGAATCCAATTTTTAATCAGAATCTATAAAGTAGCACAACGTGACTGTCTGAAGCAAACCACAGGTTTTCGCGAAACGAACGCCGCGAGTCGGCAGGGAGCTGCTGGAATGTGGTTCCGGGCTTTGCCCGTTTGTTGAGGTACTCCGCACTTCGAGCGACGGGGCAAGGCAGAAGAACCACATTCCAGCAGCTCCCTGCCGACTCGCGGCGTTCGTTTCGCGAAAACCTGTGGTTTGCTTCAGACAGTCACGTTG
>CALNHX010011302.1:0-33180 GCA_940337035.1 Agriotes lineatus
ACCAGAAGAGATGGTGGACTTGGAGAACTCCAGATTCAACAGTTAAAAACGAAAATGATTACATTACAGCTAATCAGGAAAACATCATTAAGGACGTACAGGTATTAAACAGCTTCGACACCGTCAGTGACCATAAGCTGCTGAGATCAATAGTGGATATCAATACCAAGACAAAAAGAACTAAATTAATAAAGTAGCAGAAACTCTCTATTGCAAAAATTTGAAAACAGAACTCAAAAAAATACCAACTAGAGCTTCACATAAAAATATTCAATGAAGAAAGGCTGAAAACAATGAATATTGATAGCTTGGAAGAGAAAAAAATTAGAAATCACATTAATACAACAGTTAGAAAAATATGCTACCCAATTAAAATCACTATAGCACATTGTGCGTCTTAAGCTGCTCAAAAATCGTCTTTCGTTTTGTGTCTTTCTCCAATCCGTTTTAGTATGCACCTATAAGTTCGATGGTATAATATTTGCTTGATAAATAATTGACGCTTTCCATTTGTTTTAAAGTACCGGAAACACTTTTTTCGACGACTGACATCGAAAGTAGATTTTTCTCACTGTCATTTGACAACAGAAAGTTGACATTTGCCGCTGAGCGTGCGTTTTCATCTTTTTGCCGCTCGCCGAGCGTTTTGGGTTTCCGCGTGAACAAAATAGGTAGCCACGTCCGAATGTTTCCTTGACAACGCCCGTAATTTGTGGAAATAATCGCGTCACATGTCATATAGACTGCGCGAGTAATGTTAACTTGATTGTCAATTAATTTTTGCGATAAAACGAAATTTGATATTTTCCTTTAATAATATGCTCAGTCGTCGAAAAAATAGTATGTATGTTTCGAGCTAAAAGTGCGCTTGCCGCTTTTGCATGATTGCTGGTTTCGACTTCGTCTCAACCAGCAATATTCATGCGCAAGCGGCAAGAATGCACTTTCAGCTCTTAACATACAATATACTATTTTCGACGACTGACATCGAAAGTAGATTTTTCTCACTGTCATTTGACAACAGAAAGTTGACATTTGCCGCTGAGCGTGCGTTTTCATCTTTTTGCCGCTCGCCGAGCGTTTTGGGTTTCCGCGTGAACAAAATAGGTAGCCACGTCCTAATGTTTCCTTGACAACGCCCGTCATTTGTGGAAATAATCGCGTCACATGTCATATAGACTGCGCGAGTAATGTTAACTTGATTGTCAATTAATTTTTGCGATAAAACGAAATTTGATATTTTTCTTTAATAATATGCTCAGTCGTCGAAAAAATAGTATGTATATTTCGAGCTAAAAGTGCGCTTGCCGCTTTTGCATGATTGCTGGTTTCGACTTCGTCTCAACCAGCAATATTCATGCGCAAGCGGCAAGAATGCACTTTCAGCTCTTAACATACAATATACTATTTTATATCAATTGTTTGCGTACTGTACATAATTTATAATAGCAGGTTAATTATCTCCAGAATTGTAATACTACATGACTTAACTTTTTCTTTCTAATAGTCTTTTGTTACAGTCACATCTTTCTCCTTAAATTATATATCGATCTATATTACTCACGTTTGACTATATTATAATTCATAATTCGTTTTTGCTTATAGTGCAGTTTTATTTTTACTTATAGCAAAACTAACGAACTCTAACTATTTTAGGAAAGCATATGCTGAGTTTCAATACTTATTTAGCCGTAACATTCGTAACTACTTTGGACAAGAAAGTTTCCGCATTGTAGTTTAATTGTCAAGGCAATCATTTTGTGTTAAGTTGATGGCTGTGAATGTCTAATAATAAATGTTTGTTGCTGGTAGAAAACTTACGAAGAACCAGAATAGCCTGTTCTTCTTAATGGATTCATTAAATATGGTAACTATTGCAAAAATTGTAGTTTAATTGTGTGAGATATACTACGTTCCAGAAACGCTGTTCGCCAAAGCAGTAGGACTTATGGCGGCTAAATAAAAATGAAAATTTTAGAACATCCGGTTTTTCATAAACAGAGTACGTTCACTTTTGTTATAAAAAAATAAAAATTAAATGGCACTGTAAACGAAACAGAAGTGTGACTTATAATATAGCCACAATCAAGTAAATATCTTCAGTAAAGCAATATAAATTTTATGCGCGTAAAGAGACTATTCCGACAAATGCACCGCTGAAGCTCACAAGCAATGCACAGCTCTCCTTGATCTTTAGCCAAATTTACCATTGGCGTTTCGCTATATTTCGTATTCCGTCAGACACGCTGTATGTTTGTAATTCTTACTAGTTGGTGGTTGTTGACTTCAATTTCTGCTTGCAATTCCATATAGCATTAGTTTATTAAAGGCTGCGCGGGTAGTAACAATGAGCGGATGACGTGAAAACAATCGGGTCACGCTGGGTCACTGCGCGTTCCGTCGTCAACGCGAGTAATATTTTAAAATCGGGTCGTAAACGTGACTGAAAAATGTCAAGGCATGACTCTCGTTTTCACGCTAAATAGTAACTATTTTTTTACAACCAAGAAAAGTCAAAATATTCAAAATTTTAAATAATTGGAACATGGTGGAACGCTTTTCGTTCAAATAGAAAACTCTAGACACCTTTGCTTTTAACGTTTATCATTTAAAAATCATTGTGACAATCGCATCCCTACGCCACCAAGTAGAACTTATCTTTAGCTCCTCAGTAGTTAAAGTACTGTTGTCCAATACCTCTTTATTATAAAGCTATAAGTAAATATGCCGATTTCAATTGAATTATATAAGTAATAACATAACCCACACGTAACTTTATAGATATTATAACTCACTCCACGTCATTTAGATTTTGAATTTCCATAGCTGCCAATATAAAATTCATGTTATATTGCTTTTATTGAGTTGTTGGATGTAATTTAGTATTGCAAGCGTGTGTTATTACACCCTTGTACCATCAATAACTATTAAACCCAAAAACTAAATGTTACTTAGCAACATAGGTATATTTTTTTGTATCAGTAAGCGAAACGTTACCCTGGTCTGGTAGCTCAGTGGTAAGCATCCTGGCTACTGATAGTAGGGTCGCGAGTTCGATTCTCGGTCCCGGTGACGTTTCTAAAAATAAAAAAGTGCGGATAAAAACCTCTACAGAATGCCATCATTTGAAAGTGATGTAAAGCCGTGGGTTTCATGTTACTATGATGTGTAGCATGTAAAAGATCCCTTGATAGGATTGGAATTTCTTATTCTCGGCAAAATTCTAAGTAGGACTTTAACCATATGACCAAAGCAGTCGGCGTCTAAGATACCTGGTACTCCGCTTGCCTAGACCTTGTCTATAACAAATAAACATACAAACAAGAGATACGTCAATTTCAAGGTCAAATTTTGATATTAAAAATAATTACATTTAAAACAATCACAGAAAAATTATATTTAAAAAAAATCGGCATTTATCTCTATTGGGCTCACTTGATTTATTTCTTGTGTATTTATTACAGTGGCTAAAAACCACGGGTCACATAAACGTGAATGTTTAAAACAAGCGTGAAATGTACGTAAACCTGAGTGAATACTCACTCACGCGCTCATATTTAAAGGACAGTACTTGAACTTGCCCAAGAAGGTTTTGCTAAACTAGTACTACTAAACTACTTTATTTCATACTGTCCGAAAAATATGACTTTGCGTCATTAATTTGAGTCCGGAAAGGACATTACATCACAAGGCCGGAAAGTGACACTTTCCGGCCGCTTGTCTTTTTTTACAAAAAATCTCATAAATTTTCATAACACGTCCAACGCCCCTGCCGTCCACCTGACCAAAAAAGGGGGTTCTCAGGGCTCCGCCCCTCTCCAAGAGGGCCCTCGGGACTCCGCTCCTCTCCAAGGGGGACCTCGTAGCTCCGCTCCTCCCCAAGGGGGCGCTCGGGGCTTCGCTCCTCTCCAAGGGGCCCTCGGGACTCCGCCCCTCTCCAAGGAGACCCTCGGGGCTCCGCCCCTCTCTAAGAGGCCCTCGGGGCTCTGCTTCCCGCCAAGGGGGCCCCAAAGCTCCGCCCCTCTCCAAGAGGGCCATCAGGGCTCCGACCCTCTCCAAGGAATCTTTGAAGCTCCGCCCCTCTCAAAGAGGGCCCTCGGGGCTCCGCCCCTTTCCAAGGGGAGCCTCGAGGCTCCACCCCTTTCCAAGGGGGCCCTTGGGGCTTCGCCACACTACAAGGGGCCCTCGGGGCTCCACCCCTTTCTAAGGGGACCTCAGGGCTCCGCCCCTCTCCAAGGGGCCCTCGGGCTCCACCCCTCTCCAAGGGGGCCCTCGGGGCTCGGCTACCGTAACCCGCATCCGCTCAACCAGGGACATTGAGTCTGCAATTTTCGTGACGGACACGTCTGGATCGTACTCCCTTATTATATGGAGGATTAAAGTCATTAGGCCGATAATATAAAACAGTATAAAATAAAACTGTACGATACACGGCCGTAAAATATTATAAAATACTCGTTTAGGAATTCTAGACTCGGCTCGTTCCTCGCCTCGTCCGTAAACATCTAAACACGTACTTTAATAAGTCATTTTCCGGCCTTGTAACGTAAATTACTATTGCAGAAGTAAACCCCTGTCCGCAAATAAACTCCTGCTAAGATTGTAATGTAATTTTAATTTTATTTCGCTTCGATAATTTTTTTTAGTACGGTCCTGTGGCCCCGAGATTATAATTAAATTTATTCCGGTAGGCATTGAAATGCCACGACGTGCATATTCCTTTGTAAGCAATTCTTTAAAATAATGCATAGCTGATCGCTTGTACAAGGCCAAGTGACTTTTTTTCTTCGAAACTAGATTACAAAACAATACCTTCTTAGCTTACGAATTACGGCCCCCAAGCTCGCTGGAAACATTTAAATTACCGGTCAAATGTTTGGATTTTTCCTTTACCAAATACATACGCAACAACTTGAGATCATTGTGGTATTTTCCTTTGTGAGCTGTGCTCTGTGCACGGTTGCGGTGACGTAATTCGCCATCGTTTCCTTATTGTTTGGTCGGGGTTCCCCCAAGTTCTTTACAAGATTTCTCTTTAGTGGTGCAATAATGGGACAGAAAATTTAGCTGGTAATGGTGGAAGTGAGATGGATTCATTCCGACGCGGGGGGCCGTTATCAAGCCCCGTGCATTAAGAATTAATTGTCACCCAGCTCCCGAGTACAACGACCGCCGGTCGCCGCAAAGGCGATCGGCGGGGCTCCTTGACGAACTTAAAGTTTCGCGTTTGTTTTTTTTTGTGGCGGAATTATTGGTGCCTTTTTGGCGATTTGGGCGGGCCGAACAATGAAGGAAGTTTACTGAAAGTTTTGGGGCGTAGTGTGACCGACGTAATAATTTCCGGGGCGAAGTGTTTATTTTCGTTTTGGCGTTTTTACTCACCTGCTTGTGGGAAAAACATTTTGCTTTATTGCACATTCAACGAAGACACCTCTCGATTAAGTCTCGTAAGTTCTCGCACCTAGTGAGAAGAATTGCATCTGCAAATCCTGTTTGCGTCGTGCCACCCGTAACGCTGACCTTTTGACATCTCCTGTGACTGAGCCACTTCAACCTTGTGGGTGCTGCCCTCGTCGCCGCTAAGCCTCATCCGGTCCGGCTCAGTCACCTGCCATCCCCTAAATAGTATGTGATCTGGCTGAAGGTAAATGTAAAATTTGTACTTTTCTTTATTAAATGTAACACGGGAGTGCCGCGAATATCTTTAGTGTGCGCCGCATTTTATGAAACTTTTCGCTTGCGAATTAATATCGGTTTATTTGTGTATAGTTGGGGAAATTACCCCTGCTATGTTTTTAGTATGCAATAACTTGTGTATTGTAATTTAGTGGATAAGATAACTTCTTTTGCTGAGATCCCGATAACTTTTCAGTTAGGGTGTAACATTTTTATGACCCGACTTGTGGCTTTGTTTGTGTGTGTTGGATTATTAAATATTAATATTGTCAGACTCAGTTCATTTATTTGATTTAATTCTCAAATCTGGGCTCCTCAACCCGTACTGGCGAACGCCGAGTGTAGTCAAATGTGAATCTAGAACATGTGCTTTTACTGAACAAACCTGAAGAATATCGGCCTTTCAGAAAGGTGGCCATAAGGTAAGTCTTTTGAGGCCACCTTGTGTGTACCAGCCGGCATGGAGGGAGCTTAGCGGACGGCGAAGAGGCAGTTTGCAGCGACCCCGGCGAATTTCTTACAGCTCCGTGACGTTTCTCGCTTTGGCCACGAGAGCTTTTCATCCCCTAAAGTGAGTGGCGCCTCAAGCAATATTATTTTGAGCAAAAGTGTAGGGTAAGTGCCGTCGGTTTTGAGTGAGCTTTCGAACCACCCCTTCCTGATTGAGCTAAGCTGAGGGTAACAGGAACACCTCCATCTGTTCGGACTCATTTTGAGATCTGTGTTATTGCGAAAACCGACGAACCCTTCACTTTTTTCCCGACTTTGCCTTTTAGAACGACCCATGTCGATTGACTTAAATTATCCTGTAAAAAGATATTAAACTTTAAAACTTTAATGTGGGTCTTAAATAATATATCTGAAAAATCATACTTGAATGGTTTACGTTGCCGGAAATAAGTAAGTCAAATTCAGTTTCAGTAACTTAATGGTCAATTTTATCTTTCGTTAAAAATTGGGTATGATTTTTATGAACGGTCGTGCCAATGAGAGTGGCAGCGAGGCTGCAAGGCTCTACCAAGAGCCATTTCCAAATCGATAGCAGCCAAATCATAAACAGTTTCCTGCATAAAATTCATATGAGTGCTTTCTGAATTACCTACTTATATTAAAACTTAATATCATTGAGAAGTTTCATTTGCAGATAAAGCTTTAATCTAACTTTGCTTTAATCTAACTTTTTTATTTATTTTTGATCGTACAATACGTCTGAAAAGTTACCCCCTTATTTTAGAGCCGGTCTGTATATACGATCCTATGTGTTGCAGGTACAGAGTGAGTGTTAAAGAGCGAGGAAAAAGCTGGAAATTTTGAATTAAATCCTTGTAATTTTTTGTTTTTGTTTCTCGCAGGTGTATCACCCCAACTTAGCAGGTTAGGTTTTGCGTCAGTTTTGACAGCTTTTAAGGCTCACTCTGTACTACATTTGTTAATTCAGATCACGTTAACGCCTTGTATTTGGTTGACTGCAGGACCGCGCCAACATCAATGGCCGCCTGTGTGCAGAGCCAAATTTGCCGCCCCAAAATTTACATTATTGTTGTAAAATATAAATTTTATGTAGTACATATTTAGTTTAACTGTAACAAATCAAATTAATTTAAGTGAAAAACAGAAATTTTAAAAAAGTTTTATTAACACTAAAATTTACAAAAAAAATAGTGGAATAAAATTAATAAAAAAACAACAAAATTTTAGAAAATTATAAAAAAGTAACTTTCCTAGTTTTTTTCTCCGCAAATTCTTTAATTACTAATTCTAAATCGATGGAATCCATCGTGTCGCTTTCTATTGCTATTATAGACAGATTTACCTAATCTGTTTTGTGACATTGTGGATCGCATATAATTTTTAATAATTTTTAGTTTGGAGAAAGATCTCTCACCAGACGCAACTGAAACTGGTAACGTGAGTAATATTCTAAGAGCTATTGACATATTTGGAAATGATGCTATGAGCTGATTTTCAAAAATATATTCAAGATTGGACTAGGGCCCTAACTGATGCTTTTCAGCTGAAGTAAGTTTAAGATGTAATTTTAAAGATTTTATCTCTTCAAATAATTCTATTCCATCTACATCTGATTCCTTTCTAGAATCATCAGTTAGATGAAGATGTAAATCTTTACAACATTGTAATAGCTCGTTTTCCGTTAAATCAAACATATTATAGAGCAATCCAAACATAGTATCATATCTTGTTATTCCCTCAAATCTGTCTCTTAAAGACGATAAAGTTTGATCTAATATATTAAAATAAACGTTAACTTTATAATAATTTTTTGGATCAATAATTGGTTCATCACTGTGTTCATAATCAAATTGTCTGGGTTTTCTTCGTGGTCTAACAGACTGAACAGCAGGGAAATTAGGTTCAATACCGAGTTCATCCGCAAGTGTATTAGCGTCAGTAAGAACATTATTGAATTCTTCATCTGATCGAAGAGCTAAGAAAAAATCTATATGCTCTAAGCAAGTTTTTATATTTATAGTAGGATTTTGGATCATCGTGCTGAAAACATTAATTTTGATTAAAATATTGTACCAAATAATTGTTGAGCACAAAAATTTATAACTCTGAATTTTTAATGGCAAAGATTTGGCTTGATGTGAAGCACTGTGGTCTTGTACGGATAAACGATCTTCAATTACTTCTACCAATGCATCATATATTTTCCCAATTTGGTAACGCAGGGGCTTCACAGCGTCTATTCTACTAGACTACCGTGTATCACTAAGTGGTTTTAAATTTATATTTGTTGCGTGTTTTTTCAGAATTGACCATCTTTTTACCGACGCAGAAAAAAAACAAATAATTCTTGAACTATATCAAAATAACCAGAAGTCTCAAAAGAAACTTTAGCAGCATCGTTCACTACTAAATTTAATGTATGGGCTGTGCACGGCACAAAAAATGCTCACGGATTTCTTTTTAAAATTTTTTTTGCAAACCATTATGTTTGCCGCGCATATTTGCCCCATTATCGTACCCTTGGCCACGCATGTCGTAAATACTTAAATTCAACTTTGAAAGTAAATTCATTAAAAATTCACTTAAACCCACTCCAGTGAAATCATTAATAGGACAAAATTCTATAAAATGCTCGCGTATTTCAATTTTTTTTGAGGACTCATTCAACATTGTAAATCTAAAAATTATAGTCATTTGTTCGATATGACTAATATCCGGTGTACAGTCAAGGATGATAGAATAGTATTTACATTTTCTAATTAAATCCAAAATATTATTTCTAATTTTGTTACCAATGACATCTATTATTTCATTCTGAATTTTGTCCCCTAAATAATTTACCATTCGTGTTTCATCTTTTTGTGACTTTTGAGTCCGAAGCACATGTTCTGACATAACAGAATCAAATTTTGAGATCATCTCAACAACTTTTAAAAAATTACCGTTATTGTTTTCAAATAATTTATTAGATTGCCCGCGTAAAGCAAGACACTGTCGTGACAAATATTGTATTATTAAAATTATTCTCTCAATCACAGCATGCCAGTGCTTTGCTACTGCATTCAACAAACGTAGTTGCGTCTGGTTTACAGTTTGTTCTTTTGATAACAATTTTATAAGTTCTAACTGATTTTTAACATTTGCATTGTGAGTATAACTTTTTTCGTGCCTTGAAATCTATAGTGACAAATGCTGCCAGTCAGAAACACCTTCCTTTTGCGAAAAATTGTTTTTAATTTTGCCAAATATTGTACAACAAAAGCAATAAACTGCATAATTTTTTATTGAATAAACTAACCACGGTCTATTAATTTCTTCTCCATTTGGAAGAGAACGGTAGAAATATTTTTCGAAAACCTTCGATCATTTTCATTAGTTGGGAAATTAAATTGCGTTACCTGAACAGGCCCTCTTTCTACTAAAATTGTTGTTGATATTATCTCAGGCCACTCTCCAGGATCATCTGAGGTTGCTGTGTCCTGCTGTGACTGCTGTGAATCTGATGAGCAGCCAAATTTCTTTAGTTCAGAAAGCCTTGATGAGGATGACGTGCTGGCTTCTTCAGCGTCACCAACTTCTGTTCTCTCTGGTTTTGGAGACTCCGAGTCAGATGAAGTCACCTTCTCTTCCCCAGATTCGGAATCTTCCCTCATAATTTCCATTTCGACTTCTTGGACGAACGGCTCATTAAGTGGCCCGGAAAGAGAACTAGAGCTTGATTCTAATGCTTCCGCTGACACATTTTCTGGCTTCAAATATTTTTCTAAAGTATTGGCCAGTTTTTTCTTTTCTTCTTTTTTTTTGTAGACTTTGTTTTCGATACTGAAAACCCGACAGCCTTTTCGTTTTTCTGTTCTAGAAAAATTATAACAATTTTATTACTTAATACAATTTAAGAATATGTAGGTAACTATCTGTGTATTGATTGATATATGATTGTTATGTATCTAGGTACTTACCATATTTATAACTTTTCCTCAACTTTCGTCAAAACACAATCACTAACAAAATTAATTTTCTCTACTCGATCTCTACAGCCAATTCAAAAATTAAATGACCAAATAATTATCATTGCACCCATATTACCTCAGCATTAATGTAAGCATCGTATAATATTATATTTCTTAAAATCAGCTTTAAACAATTAGGTACTTACCGACAAAAGAGATCGCCGACACCCCGATCAAAAATAATATAAATACCTACTTCATAAATACGATATGTTTCACAGTCAATAAAAGCCGCCAGCCGCCAGTTTTCTGAAAAGTCACGTTTTGTTGCTTCTGATAAATATCCGGCTTTTTTGTAATCATTGCATAAAGATGCATGGAAAGCGTTCCTTCAAGTTGGCTTCGTTTAACAATTAGCCGCCACGGAATAAAAACTAACTTCGAGAATTTACATAAACAATAATCCATGTCCATAATCAGGTGTTCATTTACACAATAAACATTTTTTATACCTATATAGGTACATATTTCTGAACTTCTAAAATTTGTAAAGTAAAAAAAATTGTACATTTTTTTTTTTTTGTAATTTGTATATAATTTTTAAACCTTTTTGGCCGCCCGTGTGCGGTGCACACATTGCACACTGGCTTGGCGCGGCCCTGGTTGACTGTATCATTAGAATATTAGAGAGGCTTTACAACCTCCACCTGCTTTATGGTCCTTATTAATATTTCATACCTATATACAATTTTAGAAAAAAGTAATGCAATATGGTTAACTATTTCAGTATCGCAAAAAAATATTGTTAACTAAAAAACTAGGCAAAACGTGAATTTATGCGGGGGACTATAATATAAATCACATGTGGGTCGTTACCTACGTTGCACTTCCCGCGTCTTATAAATGGTCCTTGAGGCCAAACCGTAAGAGGGGCTAAAGATAATGATTGAATGATAAACTTTGAATTTCTCTTACATCATTACGTGTAAGCACAGGAGGTACTTTTTGTCTAATAATTTTTGGTAAAAAACTTCTTTAAATGAAAAATTATAGCTACAATGTGCAACTTTTTTCCACCATGTATATAAGTACTTAGGGCTGTTGACCTTAAATTAGCAACTAACACGCCTCACTTGAACATCCTTTACTTACTTAACTGGTGGGACTATAAAACAACTAAAAAATTGCATTATCGTACATTATTGGATCAAATATTTACATCAAAATTTAAAATTCTATTAGATATAAAGTATTACATATCTAATTGTGTACAATGAAAAAAAGTTTAATTTTACATTAATTTTCGTAATATAGAAATAAAAACATTTTGAATAATACAAACTTTATTAGATAATTATCAGGCACCTTGGTTGTTGCATAAAGCATGGGTCACACGATCATTTTTTTGCATAAAATTTGCTTGTCAAACACTTTCCGTGACGTCATACAACAATGTTTGATTCTCTCTATCAAACAGGGTGGTCACACCATAAAACTTGTTGTGCAACT
This sequence comes from Agriotes lineatus, assembly GCA_940337035.1. Classification (NCBI taxonomy): domain Eukaryota; kingdom Metazoa; phylum Arthropoda; class Insecta; order Coleoptera; family Elateridae; genus Agriotes; species Agriotes lineatus. Next base: position 11,607 of record CALNHX010011302.1, read on the forward strand.
ATTAGAATCAGCTGTTATTGTGAGGTTATGGTTTGCTGTAAAGGGACGAATTGTTAACGTTTATTTTTGTTTCAAAATGGAAGAGCAAGTAATATCCTGTCGTTAGTAGGTTTAAGTCTAGCGTTGTGTAATAAGAAACAGCGAAAATCTCGAAAAGTGTGGGCCCGTAAGTTGTTACAACGACGTGACCAAGAACGGGGGGTGTTATCAATGGTACACACAGAATTGAAATGTGAAGATGGTGGTAGTTTTAAAAATTATTTGAGGATGGATGAAAAAGCGTTTACAAAACTTTTAAATATAGTCACCAACACAATTTCAAAAACCGACACGAATATGAGACAAAGCTTCATTCCGTGCTAGCTTGTTATGATAGCTGGGGTCTTTTACGATATACAAGACCTCCTCTTGTTGATAGGCGTCTATTAGGGCCGACACTTGCTCACGCGTCCAAAACATGGCTATTTTTGAAGTAAAAATGCGTTCTTAACCTAAGAACCCTGAACCGTGAAATACCACTTTCACGCACTGCGCAGAATCGCGTGAAAAAGTTGCACCGAAATATAGCCCGTCCTATTTTTTAGAAATGTTTGACAACTATGAGGCTGACGTCATGAAATACGTCATCATTGGTGTATGACAAGCAAATTTGATGAAAAAAATGATCGTGTGACCCATGCTTAAGATATAAGAGACTTATTACGGTTTAATGCTTAACGGAATATTGTTAAATTATCCCACAGCTGCTCAACTTTCCTATAAATAATATAATTACATAACTCATATCCTTCCAATCCTCTTTGTTCATATAAGTATGTATAAATGTAAGCTAAATAATATCACGTACTCCCGCATTCTCGTACATAGACCATTCTTGAATGAAGGACGTAGCCCTGAGGTTATCATTTTAATGTTTTTCTCTCATGTCTCCATATGTTTAACTAAAGAACATTCCTGAATTGTTTTATACTTGCAAATTGAATAGGAATAAGGTTTTCCTCCTGTATGAATGCTTATATGTCGACCTAATTCACTTTTCAGCTATTTTATAACCACAAATTGAGCATGAATAAACGCCTTCTCCTGTATGTAACCGAACATGACAGACTAAATTACTGTTTTTAGCTATTTTATACGCGCAAATCAAACATAAAGAAGTCTTTTCCTCTATATGTACCTTCGTATGTTCAACTTAATTACTTTTCCAGCCGTTTTTACTTGCCAATTGAACATGCGTACGGTGTTTCTCCTGTATGTATATCGATATGTCAAAATAAACCATTTTTCTGGGCTGTTTTATCCTAGCAAATTGAACATAAATAAGGTTTTTCCCTTGTATGTATCTTCGTATGTTGAACTAACATTTCTGAACAGTCTTACACTCACAAATTGAACATGAAAAAAGTTTTTCTCCTGTATGAATGTGCAAACTACTTGCTAAATATTCTCACACAGTAAGAGTAACAAGCTTCCCTACTATGTGTGTCCTTGCATGTGCAACTACATGAACTTTCTGAATTGCTTTATACTCACAAACAGAACAAGAATATGGTTTTTCTCCTGTGTGAGTTTTCGTATGTCTCACTGAACTACCTCTCTTGGCCGTTTTATACTCACAAATAGTACAAGAGTAAGGTTTATCTCCTGTATGTATCCTCATATGTTTAACTAAACTACTCTTCACATTTGATTTAAACTCACAAATTGAACAGGAATAAGGTTTTTCCCCTGTATGCCTTTTTATATGTTGAACCAAATGATTTTTTCGGACCGTTTTATATTCACAAATTGAACATGAATAAGGTTTCTCTCCTGAATGTATCCTCATATGTTGAAGTAAATTACTTTTCTGAGCTGTTTTATACTCACACATCGAACAAGAATAAGGTTTTTCTCCTGTATGAGTTCTCATATGTTCAACTAATGTCTTTTTCTCGATTGCTTTATACTCACAAACAGAACAAGAATAAGGTTTCTCTCCTGTATGTGTCCTCATATGTTTAACTAAACTATTCTTCTTAGCTGATTTAAACTCACAAAATGAACACGAATAAGGTTTTTCCCCTGCATGCATTTTTATATGTTGAACCAAATTATGTTTACTAGCTGTTTTATACTTGCAATTGAAACATGAATAAGGTTTCTCTCCTGTATGTATCTTCATATGTTGAACTAAATAACTTTTATGAGCCGTTTTAAACTCACAAATTGAACAAGAAAATGTTTTTTCACCTGCGTGAGTTTTCATATGTCTCACTAAATTACCTCTCTCTGCTGTTTTATACTCACAAACAGTACAAGAGTAAGGTTTATCTCCTGTATGTATCCTGATATGTTTTACTACATCACTTTTCTGTATTGTCTTATATTCACAAATTGAACAAGAATAAGGTTTATCGCCTGTATGTATCTTCATATGTTGCACTAAATGACTTTTCCTAGCTGTTTTATACTCGCAGTTGAAACATGAATAAGGTTTCTCTCCTGTATGTATCTTCATATGTTGAACTAAATAGCTTTTACGAGACGTTTCAGCTGTTTTATACATGCAAATTGAACAATAATAAGTTGCCTCTTGTGAATGTGTTCTCATATGGTCAACTAACTCATCTTTCGCTACTGCTTTATTTTTACAAATAGAGCATGAACTCTTGTCTTCTGTTTTATTTTCACAGACCTTGCATATAAACTGTTCTTCTAAAATGCTTCGGCTTGCTGCACAAGTAGCAAGCAGTTCATCTTTTATATAAATTTCCTCCTGTTTGATATTCAACCCGTGATAAACTGTGTTGTCAATAGTGCCGTCGATTATGTCTTGCTGTACATGCAAGTTTGCGACTACTTTATTTTCTTGAACTTGTTCATGTAAATTGCTGGCCATTGCACTATACAAATTATTATCCAGTAATTCCTGCTTCACGTCCATTGTGATTCTGAAAACAATACCCGCAGCAAAATTTAGTTACATTAGTTACATTGAGCTGCTTATCATTATTTACAACTTTCAAATTTTCTACAACTGAGTTCTGATATGTTTACTTACATTGAATAGCATAAAATTCTACGAAGCAACAGAGTCTATCAAACAGAAAAAATTACGGATAACTACACCAACCACCATTCTCATGATAGTGAATTACAATTACAACATTAAATGGAATACAAAAGAACTACTCTTAGGTATTTTAAGGGTGTCGCGCAACAGGATATACATGCAGTATCCATGTGACGATGTGACATACCTTCACTAGGTACCTAAGCTTTATTGTCAACTATATAGAATTGGTAACATAATTACTCTTACTATTCAGTGTTGACACAACACGGTATGATATACAGTCATCATAAAAAATGTTGAACAATCAGCTGTGCCATTTTATAAGGAATTATTGCCAAATTCGTTCATACAAACTTCCACGTTTATTGGACTTGTTTCGAAAATATTGACTTGACATGGGATTAAAGGAAGCATTTATAGTAATATGTGTTTCAAAATTGCATAGAAAAAATTACATAATATGTCGTTACTTAATGTTGCATTAACTTTCTACAGAGTGCCTTTACAAATTTACAGTAGGTACAATAAAAGAAAGGTTGTTTCTGCGTAAAAGCTACTAGAAACGTGTAACTTGGGGGGTAGGTTCATTCTGTTACGTAGCTAGTGCTGAGAACATATTCTTTGAAATGGGGTAAAATATGTTTTCACGAATTCCTCAGTATCTCTTAGGCCCGATAAGATATCGACTTGATGTTTGCTTGTAAAGGTTCTTACACAAATATCTAAAAACGTATTTCAGGATTTTGACCTAAGCAACCCCTAAAGGTGCGAGTATGGATTCAAAGAGAGGTTAAGTGGCAAAGCAGCTTCAGTATATAACTGAGGCTGCACTTCGCCTCATTTAAATATAGCTATTAAGAAATATGCTTTTTTATTTGGGAAAATAATTACGATTATTATTATTATTATTAAGCTAGAAATGCTTTTTTGGCACAAAGATGTCTTTTTAAAATATTTAGAAAGTGGTTTAAAGGTTTTTTAATTTCACCCTTAAAGTGGTACCTAAAATGAGTGTAACGGGTAAAAAGGGATAAGCAGTTAAAAGCATTGTTCATTCTTCGTTAAGAGTCCAGTTTAGAATAAAATCGGGTAAAATAGTAGTTTATATATCAAGGGCGCATGGTAAGCGATTTCAGCCCGCGATGATAGTTTGGAGCCCGACTGAAGGGAGGGCTATAAATCATCAAGGGATGAAATCGCTCTTGCGCCAGAGATATATACATAATTTTATCCTCAACCGGAAAGACGTGGTGCGATTTATTTTTATACGTGAAGATTTTCCAACTATTAACATTAAAAATCATAATACCAGGATCTAATAAAAGCAAAGTGCATTTCCGTAGCAACTACGTAAACATGGTCAGAAAAATTTACTTTTTCGCTCACGGGCGAGAATCGTTTACTTTGCGCCCTCGGTTGAGAATGGTTTACTTTGCGCCCGCGCATGCGGGCGGGAATAGAGTACTTTGCGCCCGGTTGAGGAGAAATTATTTTATTTACTAGCAGTATGATATTGTTCAGTTTCGTCATAGATACGGAATATGAAAAGCTACTCATAACTCCCCATGGATTTTTCGAGTTATTTCTCCCTCATTTTAATGGCAACCATGTCAATACAAGCAACGTCTTAGCAACCATACATTGAGGCAATCCTTGACGTTACCTACATATTCTCATTTTAATCATACTTACGACAATTTGAAATGTTATACTAATTTTATTAATATGCTAGTAAATAAAATATTGTATACGCCACGGGAGATATTCTTGTTCTTTAAAAACATGTTCGTATCTCCCTTAATGCATAAATATCTATTTTGGAAACCTTTCCAAAGAGGTTGAAACATGTGTACTGCTATAATCTAATATACAGGGTGTAGAAATGCTTTACGTACCATATGGTTTTCAACTGTAGTTTATTTATATGAAAGTATTTGCTTCTCTTCAGAGAAAACTTGTACAGAAGTTTTTTCTAGATAAAAATATTCTGCATCTACTTATGCTATCATTCATCATTTTACATTTCAGAAAACCGGGAAATTAAAGAAATTAAAATTACCACTTATACAAAAACTACTTATTTGTTTACGTATGTTAAACTGATCTTTGATGACTTATCTTCACGTTTTTGTTAAGATTTACATAAAAAAAATTCTGTCGGTGAAAAAACGTAAATTGTGAACTAGTGGTGAGCTGGTGCAGTTCACATGAAATAAGTGTCGCGTCAAAATTAAACTGATATTTATTAATGGCAGTGTAATAAGCGGAAATTTGTTTGAATAATTTCAAGACAGTACTAGTTTTTGGAAAAATGATAATTTAATTTTTTTAGTTTTATGGTGTTCCGAAATGTAAAATGACAAATAATGGCAGGAATAGACGCAGAATTATTTTCCCTGCAAAAAGCGTAAGTACAAGTTTACTTAAAAATAATTCGGAACCCAAATATTTTCATATAAAGACATTTCCATTAAAACCCTGTATAAATTTCTAACTCACTCGGTGTGAGATAATAAAAAAATCTCAATAACCGCAAAACACGAAAAAATTTGTTGAGTTTAACTACTAACTGCGTAGCCACCCACCAAGACTACATTTTCCGGAATTTCACATTGATACTTGACATTTATTAATTCTGTTAATACATTATGTAAGTGTTTATATTTGTCAATATAATAATACAGAGTTAAAAAACATATGAAGTGTATAGAACAATATCTAGTTATATGTATTTGTCAGAAACGTTCTTGCCAACATAATAAAAAATACAATTTGTAAAATAGTATATTGATGAACGAATAGTTCAACAATATAACAATTCATCTATTGAATTAAACTGTTTTTGCAAGAGGTATTCGTTAACTTAAATTTCGGGCATTTCAGACTTAAAAGTACCTATCAGGAGCTTGTTGTAAAGCTTCCTACCAACGTAGCCAGCAGATTGTTTAGTTATATTTAATCTTTGAAATGGTATATATAAATTATTCTTTCGTGTATTAAATTATGATTATCGCTGTGGAGCAACACTCCTTGTTCCTTATGAATGTACGTTACCAGATTTAAAATATAAATACGCAGCAATGTCAGTATTTAAAATGTTTTAAGGAGCTTTTGCAATCTTCTTGTAAGAAATGTTGTCTATAATTCTAACAGTTCTTCTCTGTTTATCAGCGATGCTCTACTGATTTCATAAACAAATATGTCTTCTAAAACGCCGCTTCACATCAATATTTTGTGACATTTTGAAACAATAAAGAAGCCAACCTGCGATTGATTACTAATAATAATCAATGGTAGTACAATCGCAGATCAACCCCCTTATCATTTATACACAACGGTAGCTCTGTAATGTTTGTACTCACCGTAATGACCTAGCTAGCTTAATCTCGGTGGCCTTGGGTCGCAGATTTCTATCATCAGCTGTACTACTACAAGCTCTTTTAACAATTAAAAAAAACACAGAGCGCCAGAAATCACAGATTTAAAAAAAAAATAAATAAAATCGTAGCAAACAAGTAAGTTTATTAAATCAACAATTAATAATTGCTTGCAACATCGGTATTCAGTCCTTAAATTGTTTGTCACAGTATTAAATTATTTGAAGACAATATATTACATATGCTGAAAATGCAACACGCACAGCAAAAATATGTGAACCTCTTTTGGGTTCTTGGATTGAATGTGATCACAACTCCATGAAGGGATAAGCTTACCACTGTCATATGTATTAACCGTTATCTCGGTAATGATAATAAAATGGCGTGAAAGCACTTTTTACAAAATTCTTAATATGTATTCATTAAGCAAAACTTTAAATTTGTGAATTGTAAATTAGAGAACAATTAATACATTATGTTTTAAATTTATAAAACATAGATTTATGAATAGTTAATACATTACGTTTTAAATTTATAAAGCGTAGTTTTAAATTTGTAAATTGTAAATCGGAACAATTAATACATTAAGTTTTCAATTTATAAAGCGTAAATTAAATTTGTAACTGGTAAATCGGTTAACGGTGATGAAGCGTCGTTGATATCGATTCCACCAACAATTCATGGGCAGGCGAAGTTATCATCAAAAGTTGTAATGAGACTAACCTGGTTGTGGCAAAAAAGTCGCATGTAGGCGATGAATAATTGGTCCAGGATTAGCTTAACGTAAGCCGACAGCAATCTCGAACTCGTGGCCGAAGTTGATAAGGGAACGGACGCTCCGTGTACCACTTGGCCAGATCAAGGTGACATTTCAGAAAGGAGTTGCTGGTCCAAGTTATTGATTAGGGTGTTAATTAGGAAACCCAAATAAGGAATCGTCAAAAAACGGCATCAAAGAATGGCGTTTAAAAGTGACGTTGAAAAATTACGTCAAAGAATAACGTCAAAGAGCTAATAAAAAAACGGAAAATTACTAAAATGAATATCAACAAGTAGCGTAGACATACCTGATTTCAGTCATCAGCTCAAAAACGAAGTCAATTAAAAATTGGTGCAGTAGCACGCGGGAATGCCTTCGTAGAAGCGAGTTACTTCAACCGAATGCAGAAATCAAATTCCCGCAAAACGACGGAATAGCGGCCCGCTGGCGCAAAGCGATAACGAATTATTTTGGGAAAACCAAAATCAGAGAGCTCGCGCAAAACAAAATTTGATATAGTTTGAAATACAGCGAATAATAATTCAAGTGGGAATATACAGGCTGGCCCGGAAATAAATTGGTAACTGGCGAAACAATTAAGCGGAGCCAAAAAATTGTTTCAATTTCCTGTATATAATGTGAGACAACTTTTAGTATAGTTTTATTAGTGTAAACCGATTCACATTCATAAATTTTTGTAAACGGTTGTTACCGTGATTACCGTTGCTCTGGTGGTAAGGGGGCGGTAAGCAAGAGCGGCCGGCTTCTCAGCCAGAGGGCGTGAGTCATATACGAGCTTCAGCTAAAATAGAAATACGGGCGCCACGTAGCAGGTAACCCAGCTCTTGGCTAATCGCACATAAAGGCAGACGATAAGATGCGCTACCAAACACTTCCTGAAAAGAGATACGGCAAGGGGGCATAAATAAAATTCGATGACCTAGGTAACGATTCAATATAATAAGCAAATGGTAAAGAGATTCCACAAATATTTTACACAACAAATAGTACGAAGTAATCCGCACAAAATCTCAATAGGGAGATCATATCATAGCTTAATATTACCAAACCAAACATCAGGCTAAACTCACCACAAAACTGCCAGTTACATTTACATGGGCATAAAAGCGTAGTTGACAAGCAAGCCCAAATTAAATAAATAATCATAAACATTATGTATATGTTACAAAATAGTAGTATTAAAAAAGAATACAAGATTGACACTAAATTTGGCCAAATGCACTACTGATTAAACACTTAGTAAGAGTTCGAAAGCATCGTGGCTTCGACACAACTGTTAAGATTGAAAGCAAAATTTAGAATGCATGTTGAATGCAACCGAACACCCAGTATGCAAGGCTTAACCTTTATTTAATTATTAATTAATTTATACCGACGCTATCACGGGCCTACAAGATCTTGTTTTGGTTCCGTAAGGGCGAATTCGCGATAATGCAAGGCAATCTGCATTAAAACGGTCGTGGTGCGAGCATTATCAATAATTCTCTTGCACGGCAGGGCGTGAATAGGTGGTATTATTCAACGGTGGAATAGGTGACGTTTGAAAATGAAAGCATACTTTCATGCACTTGACTTCACAACGAAATTACAATACCGTTAAAAATTAGTCCGAGATCGGAGACAAGGTACAATACCGATAAAATCTAGTCCGAAATCGGAGGCATCTCCGTACATATAACTTAAATAGCTAAATGTCGATTAAAAGAGCTACCGCTAAATATGTTTTACAGTGGCAGAATCAAATATTTTCCACAGGTGAGTTTACCGCTTAAGAATACACGTTAAAAACAATCGTAAGTTTATCGAGCACATTGCAGCACCGTCACGCAATTATCTCCAAGAGGGGGCTGGAGATTCGGAGTTCAAAACGGAAACAATAATCTGACAGACTTTTGCGATGGGCTTCTCTCCGGCTGCAGTGATCGTAAGCAGGGGCCGAAGGGCAATGAGGTCAAGAAGCAAGCGACCACCGAGTAGCTGTCGCAGGAGGTTTGACAGGCAATCGCCGGCCCGAAGGATCCACAGTCAGCGGCGTCGACTGGCGAAGCAATGCTCGATTCGCCACCAAGTAGGTAGGGCTGCTGGCACGTTGCCAAGCGGAGAGGGTACTGCATGTACGTAGTCACACGGCAATACGGTAGGTGTGTTCCCAGGGGGAATAGAGCTAAAAAGGGCAAGTAGCCATAGAATCGAACTGAATAAGCTTAGAAAAACCACATACCCGTTTTAGATCTTTACGGCTGCGCTTCGCCAAGGAAGTGGACCATGTGCTTGCTAAAGCAAAATCTCTAAACGAAGTTTGGGCTAGGGGGCCTATTCCAGACCAGCCGCGGAATCCATAACACAACAAAAGCAACCTTCTACGCAAGATGTGCCCGAATAAATCCAATAAAGTTACGTCTCCCAGACATGAATTTTCGAGACACCTGACTTTAACAGCACAAAAATGGCGAATGCCAAAATGGTTTCCAAAAACTGATAACCAAAAATCAAATTTTTGGGAAGGGGTCAGATAATTAGTAACTCAATATGCATATAGTGAAGCTTACACCCCAGGGGCTCTCAGGCCTGTAATTCTTACCAAATGGCTTACTTAGATTGAAATTTAGTTTTCAGAAGATCTGAATGCTCAGTATTGCTGTAAGAAAAATTAAACTCGAAGAAAGATATGGCAGAGTTAATTTTAACCAAGATTAGGGCAAATAATTAGATAAATAGTTGTAGATGATTTTTGAACCGTAACACTGTATGCTACTGCTTGTAATCTTCAGTTGCCCTTCCGATTCTGTATATGAAAATATACTGCATAATACCGTATTTTGTTTTATTTCCGTAAGAAAGTATTTTTAACTGCTATTTGGTATTTTTACCATATATGTATTACTTACTTATTTTGACATTCATAAAACATATTCGACGGCTACCCATTATTATTATCAATGTCGACATTAGTTTAAAAAAGAAGCCGAAAATGTAAGGAGTCCTTATTTGATAAATAAATTATATTTGCAAATATTCATAAATCTTATGTTGTCGTTAATAGTTATAAATTAAATCGAACATATAATAGGCCAAGGGTTCCTGAACGACCTATACTTTGCAATAGCAGCGTACATAAATCAAACAAGTAGAGACACTCTCTGTCAGTTCCTTGGATGTCAAAATTTTGATTTGGATGACCTTGAACGGCTCCTGGGAGGAACGGCTAAAGTTAGGACGGCGCACCAACGTTGCCAGTTCGTGCAACGATGGATAAAGCGGGAAACTTAAACTTTAAAAATAATATGTTTCAAATTACAATACGTATATTAACTCAAAAATTTACCGTAACAGCAACTGTTATGATTACGCATAAATTCTCCAAAATTTAGTAAATTATCTTTACTTTAATTTTGTTTTAGAGACGCTAAATGACATATTCATTTGTTAAATTAATAAAAATCAGGTTATTTATACATTTTATATTTTTTATTAACACAAATTTAGATATAATATAATTATTAATTTAAATAATTATTAATGTAAATATTAAAAAATAATACAAAATATTTTTTCCCTAATTATTTACTCATAAAAATGATCATTTCCAGGATTTTTAGATATAATTTCTGAATGCGTGCCATGTAAATTTTCTATAATTAGCCGAGTTTCTTCAATATTGGGTTTCCGGCTACAGTTTCTGTTCCTATTTTGTTTACGTATTGAACGAAAAAAGGCCTGTTTTCGAATCTTCTTATTAGCTGGCTATCCAACATACTCTGTTTTCAAATCAAAGTTTTTTTATTTCCATTTCACTAATGGATTCAGCACTTTTTAAAAAATTTGGAACTATATTTATTGCCATTGACAACACACATGGGCTTACTGTCTATGATTTTGAACTCACTACCATTTTAAGTGTAGATGAGTTTAATGAAGTGATACCCTTAGCATTTATGTTTTCTAACAGGAAATTTTTTTATATCAATCAAGTTTTCTTTCAGAAAATAAGAGATAACGTGGGAATTATAAAAACTGACACTTTTATGTCAGATATAACAAATGTATTTTATAACCCATGGGAAAATATAATAGGTCCACCACATAAACAGCTTTATTGTTCCTGGCACATAGATCGTGCGTGGCAGTCAAATTTGTCAAAAATTAATAATGCTGAGAAGAGGGAATGGGTTTATAAAACTTTAAAATATTTACAGACACTTTTGGATCTGCAGAAATTTCAAGTTTTTGGATATTCTGAAAAATTAATCAACAAAAGTTTCGTCAATATTTCATTAATTATTATGCAACTTGTTTTGAAAAATGGGCCTATTGTTTACGAATTGGAGCAATTACCAATACAAATATACATCTCGAGAGTATGCATAAAACACTGAAATATTGTTCTCTGAATGTCATTTTTTGGCAGTGGTCTATTATGATATGTTTTTTGGACTTTTTCCACTGTCTAGGGTGTAAATCACACAACGTTTCGGGAGTTTTGATCTACTCCCGTCTTCAGGTGTTCCTGGTTAGTCCTGAGAAGGACTGATATTGTACGTTTTTCAATGTAAATTTGTGCCTCCCCCGGGGTTTAAACCCACTCTAACCACTAGGCCACCAGGGCCTAGTGGTTAGAGTGCCAGAGTAGTAATCACAGCGATCAGCGGTCCCGGGTTCAAACCCCGGGGGAGGCACAAATATATGTTGAAAAACGTACAATATCAGTCCTTCTCAGGACTAACCAGGAACACCTGAAGACGGGAGTAGATCAAAACTCCCGAAACGTTTTGTGATTTACACCATTTATACCATTAAATGTGATTCTAGTGAAAACACATATTTAATAATAAAAAATCTTTCCGACGGTAATGTATGCTGCCCAATAATATGCTCTATTTGCTCCATATGTTTGCATTCCTTTAGCTGCATTTGTATGGATTTCAATATAAAAACTTTAATCTTTAAACATATACATTATATTGCATCTAATTACCCAAACTCAGCTCTTGGTAGCACAAATATAGTAGCAGGAAATAGTAGTAAAGAAGTTAACAATGGTATTCAAAATTTAGCAACATTTTCAAGAAATAATTATAAAGTTTTGGATGAAATAAGTTCTGGAGCTTTAAGTCTAGTTCAAAATATAAAAACCAAAGAGTATTCAATCGAAAAATTAAAACTAATTTTAGATAATATAAAAAGTGCCGAATCCATTAGTGAAATGGAAATAAAAAACTTTGATTTGAAAACAGAATATGTTGAAGAGCCAGCTAATAAGAAAATTCGAAAACAGGGCTCTTTTCATTCAACACGTAAACAAAATAAGAACAGAAACTGTAGGAAACCCAATATTGAAGAAACTCGGCTAATTACAGAAATTTATATGGCACGCATTCAGTTCCACGGCTGCTTTTCCCGGCACCTCGTGGTACGGCTACCGCGGAAAAAAGTTGGTCCCGGATATCATAATAACATCATGATAGTAGTTAATGGGGTTGGAAGTCCCCATAAAATGTACAGTGACGCCTATAATTGGCCTAACGGCTGTTGGCGGAGTACGAAATAAAATAAACTAAAATTGTATCTAAGGATCCTGGAAATGATTATTTATATAAGTGAATAATTAGGAAAAAAATATTTTGTATTATCTTTTAATATTTACATTAATAATTGTTTAAATTAATAATTATATTATATCTAAATTTTTGTTAATAAAAAATGTAAAATGTTTAAATAAACTGATTTTTATTAATTTAACAAATGAATATTGGCATTTGGCTTCTCTAAAAGAAAATTAAAGTAAATATAATTTAGCAAATTTTGGAGAATTTATGCGTAACTATAACTGTAGCTGTTACGGTAAATTTTTGAGTTAATATACGTATCATTGCAATTTGAAACATATTAGTTTGAAAGTTTAAGTTTCCCGCTTTATCCATCGGTGCACGAACTGACAACGTTGGTACGCCGTCCTAACTTTAGCCGTTCCTCTCCTGGGGGGTACTCTTTCCAATTATACTAACTGATGGCGCCACTACTTGAACACAACATGATTGGTAGCAGAGCCAGTACCTGGCGCTGATTGGTAGCAGAGCCAGTAGATATAGAAGAGTACTGCCACCTCCGCCATGTTTATTCCTCTGACATATGCGTCACTTTGAGGTTTCTAACACAATTCCGCTAACGTATCATTTATTCGCAATCCAAAACTGTACTTAAAATTGGCAAGACTGTAAGTCTATATCAAATTCGAGGTGAGCAGGTTAGGTTTTGCGTCAGTTCTGACACAAACTGACGCAAAACATAACCTGCTAACCTTGAATTTGACATAGACTTACAGTCTTGCCAATTTCAAGTAAAATTTTAAACATAACTCAATCAGGTATTGCTGGTGGGAACAAAAATGGCGGCGATGGCGGCATTTTCACGGATCAAAGAATGGCGGTACTCTCCTATATACACTGGCTCTGATTGGTAGTAGAGTACCTTTGGTAGTATAGTGACTAGATGGCTATATTTTACTTTTACCATAGTGGCGACATATACTCCATTTTAGTGCTAATGTCATTATGACAGACTGTACATAGAATGTGTCATTTCATAATATATTCGAGGCGTGATTGTGGCAAACAGGATTATTATCATCCCAGAAGATATTCAACTAAGACATAATTTATTAAGCAACACAGTTAATATAGAACATATAGAAGAACTCGCAAAGTATCAAGAACATCTTTGTTTTAAACTTGCACCTAAATTACATAGAAAGGATTTAAACCCATCTGCTAATGATAATATATTGCATAGTCTTTTATATCTCTTATGCCGCTTTCTTTCCATCCTATATGATGGATGGCCAGGATATCTACACTATATTTTTTAATTTCCTTTAGTAAATTCTATATTTTACTAGAAACTCCCAGGCTTTACACGTTCCATGTGCCAAGTGCTATGCCCATTTTTCCATTCCGTTTCTTTTCTTTATCTTTTCCAATATCTTGACCACATTATTTTTTATAAGTTCCCTCTAGTTTTTTCTTCAGGTTCTCTATTGCGTACGTCTTATCGTTGATTATTAGTTTATTATGTTTTAGTTGAGTTCTATGGCCCTTCTCCAGTAATTTATGGTATTTTTATTATAATGTAACCCGGGGAGTGCCGTCTCTGCCCAAGTTTTGTCTCTTCAGAAGTTATCTGCATATAGTAAGATCTTTGAATCCATGGGCGATAGGTTTGACGCCTCCCTGAACATGTCTGAAACCGCAGATAGTAGCAAAACCTCAATACTATAAGTACATACCTATGATACATTTAGTTGTATACTAGGTAGACAGAATAATACGAGTTATGATCATATAATACTAAGGTGAATAGTGCCCGAGAAGTGGATATATTGTACAAATGTTCTATATATTGAAACAGCATATAACGTCAGACTATTAATTTTAGTTTCTATCGAAATTATTGAATTTAAGTGACTATTCAACACTATAACATATAAGCCAATCATCTTGCAGACATTTGCTTTTTTCAACCAATAACAGCAGTATATCACTGAATATTGGGCACCATGCAAAATATTCACAAAACAATGTACGTACACAAAAACTAAATAGCTTTGTTGCGAAATATCGCTTAGCAACGATGTTCTGTCCTTAGCGATATCGCTAGGTTACGTAAAACTAAACACCAACAAACTGTGTGAACAAAGTTTGGCTTGCGTTAAAAATTTTAAAATGTTGTGTTTTGGAAGTGTTTTGCTGAATTTAATTGAGGATGAATATTAATTGTTGGATTCATTTTCCATAAAGTTAATCGTTATGTATTAATATTGTTAAATAGTCGTCCCAAATACCACTCGAAGTGGATATATATTTTTTAAATATTTTGCCATTTCCATAAAAATTATTGCAAATTTCACTCAACAAAATCACACTTAAATGTCACTCGCCTTCGGCTCGTGACATTTTTGATATGATTTTGTTTCGTGAAATTTAAACGCAATAATTTACATGGAAACGGCAAAATATTTGTCAAAAATATATCCACTACTTGTGGTATTACCCTTGACTATTCAATTCACCTGTCATCTGTCAAAAAGTGAGCAATGAAAATCCAGAATTTGACGTTCCTTGACCAATCAAAAAATATCAGCGACAGCCGGGTGTGAAAGCGAGGATACGGAAGCTCTGACCTTCCGCCTTGCAGGCCAAGCTTCTTCATGAGGTGTTAGTGCCTCATCATTGTTATGATGATTATTATTAGGACTCGTGCTAGCGCAATGGACATTCGTGATACCACAGCAAAAATATTTGACATAACTTTGACTAGACATGGTATTATAAGTGATAATTTTGCACTAGTGCAACTTCAGCCAAATTCATGCCATTTCATTTTTGGAGGAGATAGTACTGGCAATATTGTTACTGAATATCACAACCGCGCTGAATATTATACGTCTTCTTCTTCCTCTTATTATAGGCCAGTGGCCTGTTTTTAACCACAAATTGGTCATACGAGCCCTCTTTACTCGTAAGCAAAGTAGACGGCTAGCCTTGCCCGACGAAAGTGAGGAAGAGTTCCATTAGTAGAGGTTAACGTGGAAGCCAGTGAACATACATGTTTTTTTAAATCCAGGTGTAGTCACCGGGAATTAAACCCGGTTCTGCTGCCTGAAACTGAAGCATCGTGCTTGCTCGCCCTCAGCCATCCGCTCTCTAAATATTACAAGTGAATACCTACTGATTGCTTAACAAGCATAATTTATCAACCTTATACCATTAATCTAACAAATTGAGCTGATCGCCTGTCTGGTTTCAATTGTTCTCTTTGCAAAATCTCTTTTGCTCTTCGTTACAAAAATGGATCACAAAGGTGCGTATATTACCTTTCGTTTCAAAATCAGTGGGTCAAATGTCGATATTAGTTTATAAGGATGATACAATAATACTCAGGTCTGTGTACAAGTGATTTAATCGACAAAGAATGATCTAGATCAGGGATGAGCAACACGCGGCTCGCTGGCCGCATGCGGCCGGCCACTCTTTCTCGTGCGGCTCTTCAAAGATTCTACATTTTGACCTTTAAAAATTCCTGCAGTGTCCCTCAGCCTCATTGTACCCTATTTCTCATTAAATAATCTTTTTCTGCATATATCTATCGCCGTTTGTTAATAGTATTTCTATGAATGAGTGTTTTATTTCTGTAATTTTTACTTCCCTCGTCTAAAAGACGAAGAAAGTATTGTAATGGCGAAAAAATCACCTTTCGAGATTTCTCCAGATCTTGACGTTTCAGGGTTCCTAGATGACGAAAAACAGGTTTTCTCAATTCCGCCTGTCTGTTGGCGGTATAACACAAAAACTATTTGTGGGAGGAAGACAACATTTTGCATACACATTATATATCTACCTGGCATGAATACCGAGAAAATTTCAGACACATATACAGGGTGAACACCTTAAAAAATACAATTTTGTTTAATTTTGATTTAACTTGGCAATAAATACAAGTAATAATTTGTACATAGCGCAGGCTTTATTGTTACCAAAAATGGGCCCCAATAGATACAGAATAAACGTTGTACGATACAAAAAGGAGCAACACATTAGTGCGTTACTTAATATAGCTGCAACGCAGGAATTCAAAGGGTCGGTGCTCCATAGCTCAGGTAGAAATAGCCCATTCCCTTGCAATATCCCACAAAACGTTGGGACTGCATACGCGGTCCGCCTGCCCTTCGAATTCGACCACCAATAACTTTTTTTTATTTGAAAATGTATTAAATTTATTAGAAACGTGAAGATATATTTACTCCTAACTTATTTTGATTTTTAACATTATTTAGTGTCACAATGTAGACGAGGGAAGTTCTGGGTAAAGCCTTTTACAGATTTTTTATACTAGTTTTATTTTGTTAATAAATAGATCATTATTCAGTGTTTTTATTATCATAAGTTTCTTACATGCGACCCGCACAAAATTTTTAATTTGTAGCTGGTCTGTTGTAAAAGAAAGTTGCTCATCCCTGATATAGATGCTCCTCGACTTCATGCCCAGACAAAAACATCATTTGTGTGAAACTGATAATGACAACAATAGTGATGACATTTTTAATGCCATACAATTAAGCAGAAGCATTATTTTTAATGAACTGCATGAGAAAGTTAAAGTATTAAATGCTCAAATTGGCACGCTTCCAATTAATAGGTAGCAAGTTAGACTGCAATAATGAATTCCCAAGCAGAGTCAAACTTCTTCCTCTTATTATAAGCAAATTGCCTGTTTATAACTACAAAGTGGGTGTTCTATGAGCGCTCTTTGTCCTTAATTCGAGTAGGTGGCTAGCCTTGCCCATCGCAAATGGAAGAAGAGTTTCCTTGTTTGGGGTTAATGACTACCACAGGTGTTGGCGTACGCATACGGTGTTCTACGAAAGATATAAGAGTATTTGTTTCGTAAGAAGAACCGACAGCGATATATTTGCGTAAAACTCATTTCAACCCTTAATTTCTTGACTTTTTCGGGTAACAACTTTCGAATTATTGAGCGCATGAGAAAAAGGTATTTAGAAAAGTTGTGAGGAATTGCATAAACTACAAAGTTGCATTGATGCAATTTCTGTGTCAGAGCAACAGAAAACAAGAATTTGCTAAAAAACCGTTCTAAACCCTTTTTCCAATATGGCGGAAAAACAATTTCTCCGATCGATCCGAAAACTTAGAGGCCTATTCTATAACCTCTAGCGATGCGAGTGCGACTCGTTGGCGAACAATTTTCGTTTTTTGAACAAATTGGCGCTCTAAGAATAATAATTATTTAAACTCAATTCTAGAGGAGGTGGAAAGCTTAAGAAAAGATTAATTTTTTTTACTAACCTACAAAACTTCCTTGCAGTAATATTTTTAACTTTTATGTCATTGCAGAAGACAAGCAAGATAACGTAATGCTCGTTTACGAGACGCAAGTTATCCTTTTGAGATTCCAGAAAGTCAATTTCGGAAACTGTATCAATTAGACCGCCAAGAGGCTTTTGATTTATTTAATTGAACCACACATAGAGAATGGTCACAGGTATAAATACCACAAGTGGTAAAGGTAACTACGCAGATTTGTTTGCCTAGTAATTATTGATATATTTCGATGTAGTTTATAAGGGCCATGCATTTCTTATCACATGGAAATTATCAAAAATCTGCATGTAAAGACCACCACCGTGGCTTATCTCAGACTTGTTAGCCGTTGTTTGACTGAAATTGCAAACATTATTATTGTTACTGAGAATAATGATCGAACAACTTCGTTGTTGGGTGATTCAGTATCCATTGCAACCATTTTTATTAATGCCGATTGTTGGAGCAAATTTGGACACGCCAAAAGGTCGTTATACTTAACGGCATTGTGTAGTATGTAATTCAGTTGAACGATGCATTGGACTATTAAAAGCCTCGATGTTTGCATAAAGACAGAGTGCTACATTACAGCCCACAAATGGCTGTAAAAATTATATATTGTTGTGTAGTGCTCCATAATCAGGCGCGTGCTGGCCCGGCGGGCTACAAGGCATTTCCCGGTAGGCCCTGAGTTGCCTGGCCCTAGGACTATTCTTACAATAGTCTGTTTTTAAAAAAAATATAAATTATCAAAATGAAGATCACTTTCGTTTGACCACGTTAATAATGTGGTGAGGAACCAAATTATAGTCAGTATAGACACCAGATTTGTGGATCATTGATTATTTTATGGTGATTTAGAATACTTGAATCGTCCTAGATTTTCTGAAATTAGTCAAAGTATGCCAATGAACTCCTTCAATAGAATTTGTGAAGTTATTCCAGATCTCTAAAAAGCAAAAAAAAATTGAAGGAAAAGTTAATGACGTTTGCCAAACTGTGGCCTCAGTTTCCAAAAAGAAACTTTGAAAACATTTATGAGACAGATAAAGCTTGGCAAATGTAGTCCCCTCTTATAGCTATCATTGTAGACACTTTTTTCGCAATGTGAACTGCATTAGATGTGTATCGTATGTAATTGTGGTTATAGGCAAGTATAATTTATGTTCTACTGTATTCTATGTGTATGATACTCAGATGCAAAATTAGCCCAATTACCGAAATTAATTTGGCCAATACTGCAACTGAGCAAGAATTTGGCAATTAATTCGACAATTGAGCGAATTTAAGTGTTACGCAATTTTCGTACTGAGTATTCTATTTGGGCAATTGAGCGAATTCGGCATCTGTGTCTAACCTATACAAATTTCTTCTCACAATACAACTTAAGCAAATAGCTTGTGCACATTTATTTTCTAAACTAAAATTATAAATTACTCGTTTACGCAGCTGTAAGAACATTTGGTAACTGCGCTGCTTGTCAATATCCACCAAGCCACTCTAATATCAAATTTCTTTCTGTTACAGAATAAACGTCAAACGTATAAACTCGATTTTTTCAGTTTTAGCAGTCGAATATAAACCTTTTTATACAGCTAGTACATAATTTAACTTTATTTCATTTTAAAACCATAATCCTTTTTTATTTTCCACTGATTTTTTGTTTATATCTGTGATAAGAGGTATATAAAGTAGTCTATAACGCCCTAGGGCCCCGGTGGTGTAGCTTGAACAAGTATCCACGTTCGATCAGTAGAGTTAAGCAACACTCTTTCTGGTCAGAACTTGGATGGGAGTTCCATGGCTGCTTCTCTCGGCGCCTCGTGGTACGGCTGCCACGGAAATCGTTGGTCCCGGATGTCATAACATCATGACAGTCGTTAGTGGGGTTGGAAGTCCCCATAAAATGTACAGCGACGCCTATAATTGGCATAATGGCTGTTGGCTGAGTATCAAAAATAAAAAAAATAAAAAAGAGAGGGAGTAATAATAACACCCGCTCATTATGCCCTCTCGGGCGGGCAAGCTTTTCAAGTTATTTGCGTATTCAAATTGGAAAATAAAACAGTGTATTCACCATGGGCCTTACTTGATGTTTATAACCCTCGGGCTACATAAACCCTAGAGCCCTCAGGCTTTTAAACTTGTCGCTCTCGAAAATGCATAAACACCTTCATAATGCCCTTGGTACATATATAACTATGCTGGCTCTTAATAGCAGGCGTAATGTGACTGTTATGGCCTCAAGGTCTATAAAGTTGCTAGGCAGTATAATAAAGATTAACAATATAGTATAGCAACACCAACAATCTGCATAGAAACCATAGCACACCAAATATTCACAGCTCCAGCACAACGATGATGCAGTAGTCTGTAGCCAAAATACTGAATCTTTCAATTGTATACATTTCAAAAGTAAAATAAAATGTTGTATGTACCACGTGCATAATCACGTTATTTATAACCATCGAGAAATTTAAAGCCCTCCGCTTTGCGTCGCCCTTTAAACATTTCCTCGACTATAATTAATCTATTATGCCCTTAATACATTAATAACTATTATTGACCTAGCTCACAAAACTATCTCGGCCATAAAATAGACTCCTCAAATTATGTACTTGCTATATAAATAGCTATTATCCAACACCTTCTCAAACTAAAAATATTACTACAGTTATTTCAAATAAAACAAGTTCATCATTAGTCAGTCACTAGTGAGGGAAAAATAGAAAAGTCGAGGAGAAATAATTATTATGGATACATAACAACTTAAATTAAAGGCTTGCTTGTAATTTTTAAATGTTATTAATATCAAATATCATGTTAGTGTAAAAAATCAAAAGAAAAAATAAATTAAAGAGATTTAATAGAGGTAATGGATAAAAAGTTGTATCGGACGACCCACACGGCCGTCGTGGTTAAAGTTTTTCTTTCGTGACTAATTTTATTTTATTTTATTTTGTACTCAGCCGTACATGGACGCTTGTTCAAGCTACATTCGACACTGATACATTCAATAACTATTATTTTTGAATACATTTTAGTTACTAAGTTTTGTAACCCTACCTAATTCTACGACACCAATTACTGTTTATACTATATTTCTCGATTCAAGTTGTACCGTTTTATGTCCTACAACCTTGAAAAAATTAAAATTTTGTCACGGGTATTTTTAGGGGTCTTTCCCAAAATTTCAATGCCCGGGCCCTCGGTAAAGTCCCAACACACGCCTGTTTATAATATATTAAGAATAGGAAATAGAAATGACGCTGATGTTGACACTGAATATGATAATTAAATTAACAAAAAATGTGAATGCAATTTACTTTTATTTTTTAGAATATGAAAACGAAAGGGATGAAGATAACGAAGTACAACAAGATCTTTTTATAGAAGGGCGAGCAAGAAATAATTTAATTTTTTTGCATAACAAACACTAAAATTACTAATTATAATTGTTTTATTAATAAATTCCTTCAAAGTT